>VDFB02105785.1:272407840-272533485 GCA_007258455.2 Sequoia sempervirens | reverse complement strand
GCAAAAGGACATGATGACATGGATTTTGATAAGCTAAGAGACATGGAATGGAAGAATGCAAGGATAACAAGAATGAATGGTGATGATCAAGATCAAACAGATAGACACAAAGACCAAGTACTTTGCCCCCATTCCTCATCAAGACCAAGGATGAAATGAAAGAATGTATCTAGTAAGAATGATGGAATATGGATGAGATAAAAAAAATATGGTATGAAAGATATGGATAAGGTATATAGGATAAGCATATATGATGTTCAAGAAGATTCTTAACCTTATCAAGATCAAAAAGTGGAAATGTAAGGAATGATCGTAGAAAGGATAATGACCATGAATGATAAGATGGATGAGACTTGCCCCTAAGTGTAGAGTGCAAGAGGAACATGGAAGATAGGATATGGATGATAGGGAGATGGAGGAAGGACTTTAACATTGAGTTTCACAACCAATTATCCCTTTAATTAACCATGGCAATGGGGATTATACTCATAAATGCTGGTAGATTAATGGTATGATGGAAGAGACTAAGGATTTATGCAAAGGTTTGGATTAACGGGGAATGATGGGGGATGAATGTTGGATAATGGATAGATGGAAAGTATGACAAGCTCAACATTGGCACACACCTTGAAGGATGGTGGAGTGATGGAGGAAGAATGGATTTGGAAAGTGATAGGTTATTATATGGAAGATTGGAAGAAGCTTTTGGATAAACGAATTTGGATGCCAATTTTGATTTTATTGCTTCTATGAGACTTTTAGGAATCCACATGATTTTTGACTTTGATATTTGCTTAGTGAGCCTTTGTGGCCTTGAAAAAATTTCATTTATGGACCTTTGTGGTCTTTGACAATTCCTTTTTTTCTTTGATGGGCCTTTGTGGCCTTTTGAAATTTTCTTTTGATTTATGGACCTTTGTGGTCTTTAAAAATTTCCTTTTTGTTTTGATGGGCCTTTGTGGCCTTTTTGATTTTTCCTTTGATTTTGGATGAAGTTTTCTTTTATTTCTGCATGTCTCTTCGAGGAGACATGTTGATCCTTTGATACATGTGGATTTTGATATAGAAGCTTTTGATATCTGGCACCCAAATTGCTTCCAAGAGCAATGGGAGGGGTGAATTGAGATGAATGGTATGAAGGTATTATGGATGAGTGAATGTGGGTAGAATTTTGAAAGGGCATCAAAGATTTGTGCCTTTGTTGTCTTTGAGGAATAGGATATGGACCTAGGATAGATGGAAATTTTGATGGACTAGGATGAGGACGTAGGATAGATGGAAAGTTTGATGCACTAGGATGAGGACCTAGGATAGATGGTAGGTTTGATGCACTAGGACACTTAGGTGTATAACCAAGGCCATGGTGATATGGGTGTTTTTGAATAGAAAGGGGTTCTAGGATACCTTGTTCATGAATGCCTAATCCTTTGCCTTTGTAATTCATACTTTGACACATTTTTTTTCAATGGGATATGTATTGTTTGTGAAACAAGATGCAAGTCCATTTTGGGGAGGATATGATATGGATGAGAGGTTAGGTGTTGGAAGTAAACTAGAATGGATAAAGGTGGAGGATCCCAATTTATAGGTATGGGATTCATGGATAGCTTGAATAGGTGTGATAGGCTCTTGACATGGGGATGATGGGATATTTTGATCTTGACTTGGAAAAGGATCACGAGGTGGTATGAAATACATATCTTGATCATGAGAAGGATAAACATCTTCATGGGATGAAAGGGAATCCTTGAATGGAAGCATATCTTGATCTTGATGAGGAAGGGAATCATGAGATTTCATAGAAAGTGTGTCTTGATCGTCAATTGGTAAGAAATCACTAGATAGGATGGAAGAACTATCATGATCTTGTGATGCAATAGAATCATGATATGGTATGGATTGATTAGATGATGTGGAAAAAGAACTTGGAAGGATACTTGTCTCTTGAGATGGATGTGAATTATTTTGGATTAAAAGTGAAAGGAGGGGATCATCATAAGATTCTTGAGAAATGGGATCTTGATCAAAGATGGGAAGACTTTGTGAGATTGTGGAATCATTGGATGGAGTGGAAAGAATATTTTGATCTTGATGTGTAGTGGAGTCTATGCTAGCATGCTTTGGAGTGAGAGTTTGACATGAATCATTAGATGTAGAAGATATGATAGAAGAGGATGATTGGATGGAATTGTTCACTTGAGTGAAAGAATCTTGAGGTTCATTTTGGCTTATGGTGGATGGAGATAAATGCATGACATGATAAGATTGTTCAATATCATTTGTCTTTGAGGACTGAGATTTGGGCTTATTGAAATTTTGGAAAAATTCAAAGATATTGAACTTGGATGATGGAGTTGTTGGTGAAGAAGGTCTCATGTTCATTATTTGGTCCAGAGGATATGGGTAGATGTTTGGCATTAGATATCTCTTTGTGGTTGTTTCCCAGATTTGTTGTTGAAGGTTCTCTAGTTGATAAGCTAAAGCATTCAATTTCTCCTCATCTATTTTAGCCATGGTGGTTTGTGTTTCTTTTTGGGATGATCTTATCTATTTTTAATGAATGAAAACACATCAAGCAAGAATAGAGTAGTTGTTTTAAAATCCTAGATTCTTAAACAAAGAGTGTATGTTCAAGAAGCAAACATGATTCTTCTTGATTTTCACTGGTTTGATAACAAGATAAGACAATTTTAAATAGACTCACTCCTAGAGACAAAAGGTCATCGTTATATACTCAAACGGCCCACAGCTTGGAATTGCGTCGAATCACATAGCCATGTCACCCCCTAGAGGGTGCCCGTGTTTTTGTCTTTTCCAGGTGCGTACTCAAAGTGACGGAAGTGGATACCGGATCCCCTAAGCAAACAGTCCTTGGAAATTATATGGTGAGTGCTTGAGGGTAGATTCTTCCCCGCCCCTGCACCGCTGAGTATTACAATGTTTAGAAACTGACAAGCATGCTTCTAGTTCTAGGTTCTTAGATAGGGTTTCCGTTCGGAGCAGAAAATGGATAAACTCCCTCGAGAGACCTCCCAATCTTTAGAACAAAGATTTTGGGGATGGTTATCCTGCACACTTCCATTGAAAGAGGGTTTCCCCAAATTCACATAAATGTTTAAGTGGGTTGGAATACCATGGCTTTTGGTTGTCCCCACTCAGGTCATTCCTGTAGGGTGAGTACTTTTTCCCACTACGGCAGGCCTGTCTAAAGGTTTTAATGAAAGCTTGAAAATGCACAAAGTAAAAGTGATTTTGGTATTTTGATGCACCCAGTCAAAGGGAGAGCATAAACCTATCACCCAATCACAACAAAGAAGTTGTTCTTTTTTTTTTTAAAACCCAAAAGACAAATGATCTAATCTATATGGAGATATTGCTCCATAAAAAGCATGATGTTCAATTTTAATCCCACAAGAAATGATGAAGTTTCTATCCTAGGATTGATCAATTTTTATCCATTTTCTATCCTGGTGACTCCGAAGCAAATTCCTTAACCATTTCATCCCAGGGACGACAATTTTAATCCAAAAGTGATATCAAAACAACAAAAATCCCCGCCGGATGCCGATCCTAAAACCCGCAAACCCTAACGCTTACATATACGATTTGACTTTAAATGTAAAATTGAAAATTTTAAGTCTATAAAAAGTGATAAATACCTACACCATTTCATATCTTATGAAATTCTACCCCATTTCAAAAAAAAAAAGCATCGAAAAAGACATCCGTATGACCAAGATATGGCCATTTTAAGATTGACTATCAAAACACTAAACTACGCCGAAACAGACCGCTACCGGAACAGTAGACCGGTGTGCTAAAATGCAGACCGACGACTCATTTAACTGACCTAAAGCTTAGAATGCTGGATCGCAATTTTCAAAATAGTTGTGGGGTATGCCGCAAAAGATTTTAGTGGCGCCGCTGCCCAGCTCGGCACCGGAACAAAAGAACGCGGGCGCTACCGGAATGCAGAATCCCTACAAGACTATAACAGGTAACCGCCGCTACCGCAACGGTAAAACCCTACCGTAGCAAAGTCACCTGCCCGCTTAAAACTTTCACGCCGATACCTATACGACAATATTTTCAAAAAGTTAGCAAAATACGGGGTATTGCCCCACGGTGGGTGCCATTTTGTAAGCTGTAGAATGGGGGAAACAAATTAAACTATGCATCTACGCTTCTAAATAAGATATTGCATCTAAGATTAAGGAATTTAAACTAAATTAAACTACAAAATCTACAGAAATTTATCCTATTACTCTCTAACTCTAAAGACTTCTCTAATTTACTTAGCTCTCAGATTCGTAAGCTAATTAAACTATTAAGTGACACTTAGAGAATGAGAATTAAGCTATTGTGAGTCTATAATGCAACTAAGATGATTCTACAATGAGAATTAAACTACTGTAAACAACCATGATTAAAACTATGAAATGTTGAAGAAAGCTTGATGGATTGATCCTAAAACTTGATTGCTGGAATGCTTGAATGTTTGGAAACCTGCAGAGTAAAATTGCATAAGTTAGGATCCTTTTTGTGTAGCCCAAGAGTCAGATTTATAGCTTCCGTTACGCAATCTCGTACTGTGAAAACCCGGGATGAGGGGTCGTGGATTCTCCTCGAGAATCCAGCAAAGGTAATGGCTGGTGTTAGCTGAGTCGATCATGGAGAAATTCGCTCTCCCTGCAAGGAAAACACTGTGCAAGATAAGAGGGAAGGTGGGTGGAAGGTTGTTGAGAGAATTTCTTGCAGGTTTGTCCCTGAAGCTTTTCCCGTGAATGGCAGTGCCATTAATTTGATTGGTGAGAAATAAATTTTATTGGTGAGTGAATAGTGTAAATTTATGCATAAATTTAAATATTTTTAATTTATTTAAATATAGCAAAAGGAGGAATAAATAATTTAATAAATCAAACTATAGGGTTTGTTTTATTAAATTAAAAGGAGAATCATAATTAAATAAAAGATTTTTAGCAATCTTTATTTAATTAAGAAGAAATGTGATTTTAAATAACACAATTTATTTAAATTGTGTATTAATTTTAAGATAGAAGAAATAATGATACTAATTAAATAAAACAAATTTTTTAATTTTGTTTATTTAATTAAGAGAGAAATAATATGATGAAAATGATAATAATTAAATAAAACAAAGTTTTTAATTTTGTTTATTTAATTAGGAGAGGAAAATAGAAGAATTATAAATGAACTTAATATAAATAAATATTTCATTTTGGCTTACCAAGCAGCGAATTCCAAGACACTAATCAAATAAGTCAGATTCAATTAATTAGATTCTCCGTATCATTTTAGGGGTAAGGCCCATACCCACTCCAATCTTTTTTTGTGAATATGTAACTTTATCTTTATTTTAATAGAGATAGCTGCCTATTCATCAAAACAAAATCTAGACAAGAGGCTACAAATCTAGAGCTTTGATAACATGTTGGAGTTGATGATTGAACTCCACAACACCTAGAAATCACCTGCAAGCAATTATCCTATCATAAAGAAAGATCAAAGCAACTGATTTGTTATGCAACCAAGAGAGAAAAAATTGAATCCAGAAGAGCAACTGATTTTCTATGTATTATCTTGAATGGTTCTGAATTGAATTATTACAATGAATGTGCAAGCTTTTTAAAATCATGCAAAAGAAAACCCTAGATGAGGATTTGACTAGATAGTGACAAGTGTTCTAATCTCATGCAATGAGACAACTTGTCCTATATTTAATTCAAACTAATAATAAAAAAGCACTCCTAAGTTTATCTTAAGTGAATAAAGTAATAAGGGACTTAATAATTAATTATCAAGTAATTATCCTGATTACTCCAACAAAACTTACGCTCAAAATCACACTAAAGTAGAGAAATATATGTCAAGAGGGGTCTGATTGTCTGAATGTTGAAGAGATAGGATGACAAAGGATCAAGGGAGATGCCCAAATCCCTAGGATCTAAGATCCCATGGTAAACCAACATAGGAACAAAGGAATGCACATATGTATGATATGCAACAAGACAACATACACTAACATACAATGTCAACATGAAATGCAAAAAGAGTGTATGGACTAAAAATTTGTATTATGCTAGGACCCATAGAAAAGGAATTCATGACTCAAACAATAGAAAATTATGATATTTTATAGGTGAAACACAAAAAATAAGGCACATGGGCTAGTGAGGATTGTTTTTCACTAGGTGAGCCCCCAAGACAAGGTAGCAAAATGAGAAACACACAAGGTCTAGTGAGGATCATTTTTCACTAGGTGTGTACCCATGACAACCATACCAAGGGTTATACTCCTTGATAACCTTGATAAGGTGCTACAAAATGATCAAAATGTTATGCCAACACAACACTAAGTTCAATTCCTATGAAGAAAGTGAAGCAAAAATGTCAATGTCAATGTCAATATCAACACACCACTAAGTCCAACGCTCATGAACAAAGTGAAGAAAAATTAATACCAATATATGCCCCCACTTTAAAGAAATTGCAAAACACCATGTTGTAAGCAATTAAATTAAAGTAGAAAGTGATAAATGTCATGTAACAAAAAATCACAAGAGCTTATTTGGAAAGCCCTATGTCAATGATATGTTTCCAAATAAAGCTACATCATGATAAGGGGTTTTCCCCAAATGTAATACAAAAACAACATAGAAAGGAAAAATGAGGGATCCACAAATTTGAGGTCAATATACGTCTTTGCTATAGTGATATAATAGAGCTCAGAACTAACATCATTCCCCAAATACTTGTGAAACAACGAACATAAAGGAGGAATGACACATAAAGAGAGAAGAAAAACAAACTTTTGGGATAACATAGAAGAGACCTAAATGTCTCAATTCCTTGCATCATCCCCAAAAGGAAAACATAAGATAAGAATAAAAGACAAAGTTTATGACATATAGAAGAATGAAGATACAAATATAAGAAAGTCATGACAGGTTTGTTTCCTTTGTATCCTTGTGCCAATGGAGCAACAACGGTCATCCAAAGAAGATTCACAAACATAAAGACACACTAAGAAATAAAACACAGGAGATCACATCACGTGCAAGCAAACACAAATAACATACATAAGACAACATAAAAGAGTACTGCACATGCGAGCTGACCTAAAGCAGGTCATTCACATCCCAATCTTGCTCATCATATAGGGAAGGCAGACAACTAGGTAAAAGGACAACACCGAGTGTCATATTAGGAGCTTCTCCAGGTGCCATACATGGTGGATTACTCTCATCTAGAGGATCGTCATGGTTTCCCCCATCTAAATTCATTTGATTTGAAAATAAAACATTAAGCTCATTATGCACCTCCTCATCAATTTTAGCAATTTCATCTTCATCAACCAAATTGATCACAATGGGAGGTTTTATGACAATAGCAGTTGAATTTTATTGTTTCACTTCTTGCTTTGGTTCCATGTCTTGTTTTGGTGAAAGGTGTATTTCTTCTTGATTCATTTCCATAGGTGTTGGATTATCATGCATTGTTTTATTCTTTTCTTCCAATTTATGAGCGATATCACAATGTCTTCGCCTACACTCTTTAATATTTCAGTTTCTTCTTGCATGGTTTTCAATTTGTGATGATGTAGGAGTGGGTTTCTCAACCATTGGTTTTTTTTCTTCCCTTAAGGGAGGAACTGAAGAAACTACTGGGGTTTGGGAAACCACCGTCTCTTTAGGTTTATACACATGTTTTATCTTTGGAGTAACAAAAGGAATCATGTGATTGTCTCTTGGCCTTTTATAAGAGATGGGTGGAGGGATTGCAACATATTTACCTTGACTATTTGGAATGGTCTTTGGTTCAAGCATAGGTTCATTCATAATTGGCTAGGGAGAAGGAACAACCATGGACCTATCATTCTCAGGAATATTACTAAGAGATAAATCTATTATGCGCTTTTCCTTGAACTTTTCGTATGACATGAAAAATAAATCTTCACTAGTATTTATAGGTTCCATAGGTTGAGGCTAAAATAAATCCAATAAAAAATTACCACGAGAAGATAAGGGATTGAACCCACTATGATGCACCGTAAATATCTCATTTTTAAAGGGGAACTTTACGCACTTGTGAATAACCGATGAGATGGTATTCATGGAGCACAACCATGGGTAGCCTAGCTTCACACAAGATTGGGATGATAACATAATGATAGAGAATGAGACATCTAATTTCTTTGGTCCAAATTTTAGAGGAAGAGTAATCAAACCTATCGTAGGGTGAGAAAAACCATCATGAGTTTTATTGATGATGGAATAATTGGTTGACATGTTTTGGGAATGTGGTGAGTATGGTGAAAATGTGTATGTTCTCGGTGGGATTATGCTACAAATTTATGAGTGGGGATGAAACTTGAGGTGTGACATGTGAAGATCCAAAACCATAAGGATTTCCAATAGAAAGAACTATTTTTGGAGTTATGACAATTCTTTGTTGTCTTGTTGAAGCAACAGTTGGATTTGTGTATGTAGGAATAGAGGCTATAGTTGTAGGGAAGGAGACTTGACTTCCTCATTGACTTTGAGTATATCCCAAAGCTTGAGCGCAACTAGATATAGTAGGGATGTTGGCATCAACTAAAAGAGCTAGGCCACACAAAACTCTAATCCATGAGTTTCACTAATCAATTTCCTCATGTTTTCTAACATAGGGACTGCAAGACCAGCTAGAGATTCAGTACTCACATAATCTTGGAGTCCTTCTAAGTCTTTGTCCAATTTTTTTAGTTTGTCTTTAGGAACATGGGAAACCATAGTCTCAACATATATAAATATAGGTGTTTGTAAGGTTGTCATTGGTATGGTAGCATTAGGGATAGAGTCCAAAATGGGTTGAGTATTGACAACAATTGTCATGAAAGAGTTAGAAGACTCATGATCCACAACAGATATGAAGCTAGTGCAGGATGCTATAAGCCTAGAACTACGTCTCACTGAAGTATTAGGAATAGGACACTAGGTCGTGAAACTCATACAAGTTCTAAAACACTTAAGTGTACCCAAGATGAACACAAAAATGATAAACAAACACAACAAAATAGCTAGAAACTAAAATCAGATAGTAGAAGCAAACAAGAAATGTAACAATAGAGTTTTGGGAAAAAGTTTGTCTGGCCAAGAATAACAGGATGGAGGCACCCAAGGGCGTTTGATTCTTGGTCAAGGGTTCTAGAATTGAAAATTTTGGTTGCGTATTACACTACTTAAGGATTATGATTCTACTTGCAAATAGTTATAACAATAATAAATTTCCCATAATTTGCTTAATTTATTCCAATTTGATGTAAAATGCAAGTATGCAAGAATGTTGAAGATGTTTGAACAAGTTATGAATGCAAATTTTAGATCTAAAATGCAACTATTGATTGATTATAAGATGCAAAGGCCTGGAAATGATGATTTTGATGCAATGCACTTTCTTTCACTTTTATGAACTATATGCCAAATGCCTAAAAACATGTAATTACTAATTACAAAACAAAGATCTGCAAGTTCCTATAGACTGAGCAAACAAAGACAAAAAACTGTGACAAATTTTGTTGATGCACCTGTATAAGGATAGGGTTTCCAGGGGGCTTTTAAGTCCTTGACAGGGGGTTTGAAAATTGAAAAACTGAATGTTAAGTTGTTTAAGATTTTTGTTTCTATTTGCAAACAGGTCTGACAGTGACTGCTTTTCCATAATTTCTCAATGTGATTGAAATGAAAATGTATGATAATGTGTGAACAAAAATGAACAATTATGAATGGAATTTTAAATGAAAACTTGACCTAAATGATTGAAAGAAACCCTAATGCAAGCTATGATGTAGTATGAGGTACAATTTTTTGGGGATTTTATGAGCTTTTATGATGCAAATATGAAACCCTAAATGAGAAATGTAAGACAATATGATCCAAATCCTAGGTCTAGGATTTGAAAGACCACTAATTTTAGAAGGTATATACTATTAGGATGTCAGTTTCACCAAAATGAAACATAGAAAATGGGGGGAAAGCCCTAAAGTTGAATGTATAAACCCTAGGGTCAATTATTTTCACTTTTTCAAAGTTTCATTAAGAATGTAGATCAACAAGGTGAATAGATTAAATCTCAACCAAGAAGGTGAGTCAATTAGACCTGGATATGCATTCTTGGGGCCTTGAAAATGGAATGGAGATGATTTGGAATGATCAACCTAATTAAGCTATATGACATAATATGATAAATGCAATATTCTAGAAACACACAGATTGAAACTGTAAATTGCAGGCAGATTTGAGAAGTATTGGAGATTGTGCACCTATCATGAAAAGTTGGATCTATCATGCAAAGGAGGACTCAGACACCTAGGGGCGTATGAGTCCCTAATAAGGGGTCCTAAAACTGATTTGTAATCCTCTGATGCTAGATCCGACCTTTTGTTTCTTGGTTGTAGAGTTGTCAGAATGTCATCAAATGGTTTTGTAGGTGAGTTTTTGTGGCTTTGAAAATTTTAGGGCTTTGAATGCAACAATGGACAACTTGTCTTCAATCTTCTTCAAACCTCTAACTTTCACATTCAAAGAGAGAAGAAATTTTGGGCCATTTAGGGGCTTGCCTTGGTCAAATCTCGTGTAAGTGTTTCCACTTCCACAATGATAATGTCAATGATAGAAATGATAATTGAAAGGAAGGAATTGTGAAATCACAAAGTGCTACAACTCACCACTCTTCAATGGCTTCTTTGAAGGATTGAAGCCATACACATCACCTCAAGTATTTGAATCTTCTTTGCTTGAATTCGTGAATGCTTTGGAGACCTACAACAAGGGTTAGCCTTCACAAAACATGAACACGCATTGAATTTGGCATGATGTTGGATCTTGAATTGCTGTAATAATGCTCTAAAATGCTACTCTTAGCTTTCTCTTGGAAATAATATTTTCTCTATGGATGCTTGACAATTCTTGTTAGATTTCAAATGATAAAATAACTAGGTATTTATAGCAATTGTTCAAATTTCTTGATCCTAAAAGCTGACACTTGAAATTTGAATTTTAAATGTTAAAATATCACCAAAAACATATTAAAAATTGGTCACTGACAAGATAGGGGGATCCATACGCCCAATCTTCCAGTACTTTGAGTGTCAGGATCAAAACATTACTTGCATGAATTTATTCAATGCTTGCAATACTTCAAAAAAATGGTAAAAATAGGCCTTGGAATGCATAATTTAGGAAATTAGGGACTTAATTAGGTCCAATAAATTAAGGGGGGGAACATAATGTGAAATTGTTGAGGGTGACAATTTTTTACATTACAAAAAAAAATAAAAATATTTTACCATTTTTATTAAAATAGAAAGAGGAAATTTACATGTTGTCCATGCTTTAGTGAGGTAACTAAGGAAAAGTTTTATGTGAAATTTGAATTTTTATATGTTTAGTGAATCATGCACAACATTGTATACCTTGTTATATGTATTATACATCAAATAGGAATCAAATTTTATGAACTATAAACTATATTCATCTTATAACATATGATTCAAGGTATAGAATCATCTGTAATAGTTTTGATGCAACTAGTATTGTCTTTACCCTAGTGATAAATTTTAGGGGTTAAGAGAACAACTGGTTATAGTTTTTGTATAACTCGTTGATCAATCATCCTATAATTGATATGTTAAATAATTTTAGTGACATGTAGGAACACCTTCCTAGGTTTAAGCTAAGCCCAAAGAGTGAGATATTTTACCCACTCTCGTAGTTAACCCTTAATCTTCCTAAATCCACATATGAGCCTATATTTACCTCCTTGGTGATAAACCATAGCCTTGAAGTTGAATAGAAACTCAAAGAATTTTTAATTATTATATTAGGACCTAACACAACTTATAATTGGAAATTATGTGTTTTGAACATTCATATGTGCCACTATCTAGCCAAGGAACATGAAACTTAAGTAGGCTCATTTTGTACAAAATATTCTTAATGACTAGATCCATTGATATGTGAGGCATTAATGGATAGTGCAAGGGTTCCTTTTGGTGGCCATGATCAATGATATTCCTAGAATAATTTAGACCTCTTAGGATAGGAACCAAAATCCAATATTGTATCATAATATGGTTTTAGAATTACACTAGGGTGGTGTCAAAACTCAAACCCATAGAATTTTAAGCATGTGGTAGTGGCTAGCGTTATTAGGGATGAGGTTAGTCACTTCATGCAAGTGATTTAATTCTTCTAGAGAGGTTGATAAAGAAATCTCATCTAGAGAGGTTGATAAAGAAATCTCATCTAGAGAGGTTGACAAAAAATCATAGCTCTCTAGTGATTGCATTGCTCTATGAGCTTCTTCATTTAGGTAATGGTATGTAGAAAAGAAGAGTGTTGAGATGTCTTGCACCTAAGTAGATGTGTCTTATATAGGTGACATGTAATAAAAAGTTTTCTCTTTGATACTAAAGATCTAATTTTTGTCTAAGATTGGAGGAAAACTTCACATGGCAAAGTTATGGCTAAGCCAATGGAAATGGGTGTCAAAACCTAAATTATATTACTTTCTATCAACAATTGAACATATTATTTCATTGTAGTCAATTTCCCCTACAATACCACATTGATTAATTAATTAATTCCTTATATCATCACATGACATGAGTTAATTTATTATTACTAATAATTAATTAATTTCTTCTTAATTTATCCCCTTTTAATTGGTAAATTTATTGATCAATTGATTCTCAACATCATCCTCTCAATTCATTTCTATCTTTATCCTCTAGTTTCAATAGTTAATTAATTATTATTAATTAGTTAATTAATTTCTTCTTAATTAATCTTCTTTTAATTGGTTAATTTATTGATAAATTAATTCTCAACACTATCTTCTTAATTAATTAATTAATTTTCATCTTTTATCGTTTAACATTATCTTCTAAATTAATTAATAATTTATTATTAATTAATTTGTTTCTATATTCATGCATGCATTATTAGTTAATTATGCAAATAATTAATTAATTATTCTTTCATGCACAATTAATTAATTATCCTTCTCTCATGCATTCCCCAAAAAACTTTATGCACATATAATTAGTTAATTATGAAAATAATTAATTCAATGTCCTCACTTGCTCTTCTTTTCTTCTCCATGTAAATCACTTAATTGCCTCATGCACTCAGTCAACTCTTCTATGCACTTAGTTAACCATTTCATGCAAATAGGTAACTTCTTTTAAATCATTTGTCAAATTTAGTTGGGTAATAATCATTATTTTAATTAAACTTTGAAATAATTTGCAACCCTTGCATGATTGTCACCTCTCTATATTCACTTCACAATCCATGCAATCCAAGATTTAATCTCAACCATCCATTTCTATTCCCAAAATTCTATAAATCTAGCCTCTTATTCATCATTTTCATCATGGCTCCTTAGTGCAACATTTTTTTTTCATTTTTGTAATCCAACAATGTTAATATTGTGTTGCGAGAATTGAGAGCATCCACATACATACTTTGAAATAATATTATTTGTGTTAAATTAAACAAAGGTTGGATGCATTTCCTCTCATAATTCAATTGGAGGTTTGCATGGATACACTAGTTGTGTTTTAAATTCTATTTTTTAATGGATTTATTTGTTTTCTCTATATTCCTTTCTTTTAATGGGTTTTATTTTTTATGGAAATCTTGAGTTACATAAATCTTATTATATAATACCATGACTAAAGCAAAACAAAGGCATGACAAATGCATGAATCATATTTTCATACATTCATTGATATTACATGTATGTACACATAATATATAGATATGGAAAGAAGCAATCCCATGATCAAGGAGTGAAAAGATGTATACACTTGATTTTCTATATGTACTTTGGAGTACAACTAGATCAAGCTATCTAATGTAGCAAGGTTTATTGATAGACCTAAATACTAATTTAAATAGTATATAGTTATGTGGATTTGTACAATAGGTTGTTAGCTAAGCCTTCTATTATATGCTAACAATTGTTATGCACATATGGTTCACTTTTCATGTGGCTAGGGTTGTGTCATATGTTATATCCATATGGTGTGAATTGGTTGGCATAATCATGTAGAGTAGGTGTGGCCAATTTTTGGGCATGTATTAAATTTAATTGAATGTATTGCATAGATACATGTGCTACCCATGTGCAAGTCATGTACAATACACAAAGGTTACAAGAGTTGACAATGTTGTGTACAAGTGTACTCCTAAAATTCCATGGCATGAATGAAGAGTGTACTTGCAATTGTCTTGCATTTTCTCATGTGGAGTTGTTGGAATTGACACTTCTACATATGTGTAGAAATCCACTCTTCCATAAGTCCTTATTCATGTGCAATGTATTTTGGCATGTAATGTGTGTGCAGGGGACATATTAGAGCATGGGAGGCACTAAAGTTGAGTTTGTTCCAAAAAATAGTGCATAGATCACATAGAGAAAAAAATCCAAATCCAAATCAAAGCTACATGAGGGGAAAGTAAAGTCAAGAGTCAAGGATCCATTGTACTATGCTTGTGTTCAACAGAGGTTTTGGGTGCATTTCCTCTCATCACTCAATCAAAGGTTTACTTGGATAGCATAGTTGTGTTTTAAATTCTATTTTTTAATGCATTTATTTGTTTGCTCTATTTTCCTTACTTTCAAAAGGATTTACTTCTAATGGAAAGCTTGATTTACATAAGTTTTGTTATATAACATCATGGCTAAAGAAAACCAAAGGCATGACAAACACATGAATAATATTGTCATGCATTCATTGATGTTGTGTGTATGTACAAATAATATATAGATGTTTTGGCAAAAAAAAAAGCCCATGATCAAGGAGTGAAAATAATTTTTGTGTGTCTGAATCTAATTAAACAACACTAGGTTTGGAACTAAAGCACTAATCTTTGTAATCAAATCCATAGCTATAGAACAACATGATCAAAAAACCCTTGTTTCATTGAATATATTTGAGTCTAAAAATACTTAGTAATCATGAAGGTTGAAAGAGAATGCTATGCAAAAATGGACATCAAACAACCATTGAAACTATCCCTCCTCTATGTGGGTCTTAGCTACCACAATGCATGATGCTCAATGAAGAAAACTAGAGAGATAAGGTAGGAGGTTGAGGAAAATTGAGTAAGAGAAGCATCCACATTATGTGAATTTATTGTGAGAGAAGAAGGGACATCACAACATGCATGCAAATAAGGCAACTAATTGAATTAATGGCCACAAAGATTATTTTGGTGTGAATCTATACCTACAAAAAAGAAAGAAGAAAGTGTGTTATTGTAAAATAAAACCTTTATAAAGTAAAGGCCATAAGATCCTTCATGTCACCCCATGCATCCTCTCGAGCACTTATTTCAATTGAGAAAGGAGAGAGTTCAATCCCTTGAGTTGCAAAATAGTTTGCCACCTTGTTGCTTTCAACAAAATCAATTAGAAAAGAAGAATTTATCTAGAGAATTGTTGATATATATGGCTTCATCCAAAATGTATTGAAGTTTCCAACACCTAGCAAAATTATTTTTCATCTTGAAAATCACCAATATGGAGTTACTTTCAACAAGGAGCTTCTAGCACTTGATTGAGGCTACAAATCTTAGGCCTACCACTATCATTTCCTATTAATCCTCATTATTAGTTCTACAACCAAGAGAGAAAGATGCACCTCTTACCAATCTTTGCTCAAATAATTTCAAATTGCACCCAACCCTTGTACTTCCAAGATTGACTCAAAAGACTCCATCAAAATTAAATCTTAAACAACCAAAAAAATCCTTTCCAACAAATTTAAAATTTGACCAACTTTTTTTCCACTACCACCTTACAAGTAAATGAATAATTATTTTTCTTTCATTTAAATATACAAATAAAATTTAATTAGCTGATAGGCTACATATATTGTCTGAAACAAGTCTCACGCCTACAAATCACTGTTAAGTCGTCAGAAAACAAGTTTCAACTATTGTTTGATGGTAAATTGACTGTCGTTTAATGGTAAAAGCCTCTAAAATATCAGGTAAAAGCCTCCAAAATCTCACTTATCACATAAAAGCCAGATAAATATTGATTTGACAATTAGATGGGAACATTTTATTTCCATTTGCAATGTTTTTTGTCAATTTGATGACAACTTTCTTTTTTTCATTTGCATTGCTTTATGTTTTAAATTTGTATGCAAATATTTTATAATCAGATAACACTTAATTTCTTTGAGGAAAAAATCTAGATTTGTCTAAGTTTATTTCATTTCATTATTTAGCATTTATTATTAATTGTTTAATCCATCCACATGTTGTTGCACAATGATTGCCATTGCACCAAAAGATTGACCTGTCAATGCTCGATACAACCATCAGATTTATACAAGATCCAAAATCCACAAGAAGCGATTAAGCCATGTCATGAACCCAAGCGCCACGCTGGACAACACAAGGAGACCAAGGGTGAAACTCTTGCAACAATCCCCCCCAAAAGCGCAAGGCTCTGATACCAATTGTTGCATAGGCAGCTGTCATTGCACCAAAAGATCGACCTGTCAATGCTCGATACAACCGTTAGATTTATACAAGATCCAAGATCCACAGGAGGCGGTTAAGCCATGTCATGAACCCAAGCGTTGTGCTGCACAACATAAGGAGACCAAGGGTGAAACTCTTGCAACACATGCAACTAGAATTTGTATTCACAAACACATACTCTCTAACATATTAACATACATATAAGGGAGAGGAGCCAATCGTGGGTAGGGGACACATAGGGGCATATAATATGACAACCTAGGACCCAATTTTGGGTAATAAAAAAGCCAATAAACTTACATTTAATATCTAATTGCAAAACACTTTTATTCATAAAGTACACAAACTAACCAGTCATGTGATGCCACATCAACATACCAATAATACATGACTTAGTGACCCACTATCGATCTCACCTTTTTTTTGGGCCTTTTTGGATACCTTGACAAAAAACATGCTAATGTGGCATCATATTGGATGATGTGGCTTTGAAAAAAAATTTCTAAGAAAGAGACTTGCCAAATAAGCTATTGTACAAATTTGGGAGTGATTTAAAATTTTCACATAAGAGTTTGGGAAGCGCAAAGAAAGGGTGGCCCACCACCTGTCCGTTACCCTTAATTTTCTATCAATGTATTCCTTGAACCTACTTTAAGTGCAAGTGCTAGTCTAATCTTCATATAGTACTATTAATCTCTCTCATATATCATACAACTTTCTCGAGTCTCTTCCCTATTATAAAAAGTTTAAAAAAAAACTAATAATTTTTCTTTTACAAACTTCTCTCGTGTGCCTTTCTAAGCTTCTTTAATCTAAGGAGACCCTCCATCAACAATACAGAGGAGTGCATATGTGAGGAAAGTCTAGGATAGCCCCTTAGCAGTATTTTAAAACTATTTGAAAAAGACGTTCGATTTGAAATTTGAGGGTCTCCCAAGCATGGGAAGATGAAAATCATCACAAGATGTAGTCGTTTTCTTTGAGGGACCTCTTTAACCTTTGTAATTTTATATAATTCTCTTTTAGCAGTAAGAGATCAATTATTGATTAATTGCATATACAGGTACAGGGCAAAAAATTTAGATAAGCAACATTATTTATGTGTTCGATGGACCATGGCCGAGTTTTATGATTTTGGTATGATGTTGACAAAAAGTTAAACTAGGTTGTAAGTGCACTTAAATATGGGTTAGAGCAGATCTGTCTGGTAGTTATCAATACAGTTCATGACATGGTTAAAAGTAATTGATAATAGTATACTGTGTGTGGTAGATATGATTTTGCGGGCACACAATTTGAGAAGTGGGAAGCTCGAGGTCAAAGAGTAACCCCCTGGAGTAGGAGGTGAGAGGGGACTAGGAAACCGGATTGCTTGTGGGAGGGTGGCTGATGTAGAAATACATTTATTTATGTGTATATAATTGGATGACAGAGAGCTGTGTTGTCTGACATTGAGGAAGAGTGTTTTAAGATGGCAAGGGAAAGCATGCTCCCTTGTCTTGTAAGGTAAAGCAAAGCTATACAAGGCAAGGCCGATTAGATAATTGAAGCTCTACTGCTTTCCTCACATCATCTCCATCAATCATCTGCCATTCATATGTTTATCTCTTTGAGCCTTTATATAGGGTGGAGTTTACTGCAACAAGAAAGGCATTAGAAGCTCTACTGCTTTCCTCACATCATCTCCATCAATCATCTGCTATTCATATGCCTATCTCTTTAAGTCTTTATATAGGGTGGAGTTTACTGAAACAAGAAAGGCATTAGAACATATGTTAAACTTGTGATACATTGTCAAATCTCTCTGGCACAAAAAAGTATTAGCGGGAGACATACTTTTCACTACAATGTCAACCATATCATATAATCCTCATTCTTCTTCGTATCCTTGCTCTGATTGGCTTCTCCACAATTCAGCTGTGGACATGCAAGCCCATCAGCAGCAGCAGCAACAGCTGTTTTTCTGGGAACCCAGTTTTGTTGTGGGCTTGGATAGCTCTGCCAGCCCTCCTACTGATAAAATCAGTCTCTTTGCAACAATACCCACAAGCCAATACACGCCAGTTTGGGATTCTGGAAGGTTTTACCACAAGCAGCAATCTATTAGCCCTTTAATTTTAAGGGCCAGTGAGCGAGACTGCTTTGAAAACAAGAGCATGGGATATTCATATAGCGATGGTCTGACATCCATGTCCACTGTCACAGAAGAAAAATGTGTTCTTGATGGTTTGTATCAGGGATTTGATGCAGAAGAAGGGATTGTCCCAAGCAAGGCCTTTGATGAGCTCCCAATCCCTCCGTTTTTCGAAGATGGTATGGACGATATCCCCTTTTTAGTCACTGCTCAAGCTAGCTGCAGCCCTTCTGATCATTCAGATGCTGTCGGATCCAGCAGTTCTGTTAGCTTGCATTCGCCCCTGGACCAATTTAGCAGCGAATTTAGAGAATGCCCATCTGAGTTGCAGGCCATTTTAGGTCTCCCAGAGCGTCCAGTAGGCCAAGAGGACCTTGTCCAAATCCTCATCAAATGTGCAGAGGCCTCCTCAGAAGGACACCACGACATCCTGCACTCTCATCTTGCGAAGCTACAAGAGTTCTCTTCTCCATTTGGAGATCCCCTACAAAGGATATCCTTCTATGCGAGCGAGGCTCTGAAGAAGCACAGCTTCAAGCAGGGGGGAATCGAGGAGAAAACTGATGAGAAGTCTTGCCTGGAGCATGATTTAGCTTACCAAGCCTTGTATCAGCTTCTTCCATATCACAAATTTCTCCACTTCACTAGCAACCAGGCAATACTTGAAGCTATGGGGGGTGCCTCTCATGTTCATATCATTGACCTGGAGATCAGACAGGGCTTACAGTGGCCCAGCTTCATACAATCTTTGTCCCTCAGACCTGGAGGGCCCCCCAAGCTACTCAAGATTACAGCCATAGGAAATGATGAGCAGAGATTGAACCAGACAGGAAGGCGTTTACTCGAGTTTGCTCAATCAGTAGGGATTGAATTTACCTTTCGCCCATTGATTGCGGAAATGGAAGAACTGGACGAATCTGCCTTCAATATAGAAGCCCATGAAACTGTAGCCGTGAATTGCTCTGTAGTTCTCAACAGAATGCTCTGCAAATCAGGTAAAATCCATGGGCTCTTGGCATTGTTGAGAAGGTTGAATCCTGTAATCCTTACCGTAATGGAAATTGAAAGCAATCAGAACATGCCCTCTCCTGTGGCTCGGTTCCTGCAGTGTCTCATTTTCCTTAGGGCCGTGTTCCACTCCATTGAAGCCTACATGGAAAGAAATAACCCTGAAAGAGTTCTGATTGAAAGAGTTTGCATTGCGCCCAACATCGCTAGTGTTCTTGTGGACGATAAGGAGAATTCACTTAGATATGCCTGCATTGATAGTTGGCGAAAGTTTCTTCGTCATTCAGGCTTCAAGGATTCTCCCCTCAGTCATTACAGCCAATGCCAGGCTAATCTCTTGTTGGGTTTGTATTCAAATGACTCCTTCAAGCTCCACCAAGATGGATTTACTATAACTCTTGCTTGGCAAGATACTCCTATTGTTTCAGTTTCCGCATGGAAATTATAGTTTCATGCATGAAATATTCTCCAAGGGAAGATGAACTTGTATTCCTCGTAGTAATTAATATTGTCAGTTGAAATTGTCTTTTTAAGAAAAGCCTCGCGATATAAGATACCCAGTGCCAGTTGCAGATCAACTCCACTAAAGTTGGATATCTAAGGGCAAGGCCTGTTAGATATATACGTCTTTTGAAACCTAATTTCTGATTCCGTATTCTGATTGTTTGTAAGTCTATTGCCCAACAGGGAGACCCTCTTCTGGCACTAGGAACTAAAAAAAAATCTTCTGTTATGAACTGATGTAGGAGGAATTGCAAGAAAATGCTGCTAACGGACAGATTGCAATAGGCATTCATCCAGCTTCCCCTGAATATTAGTCTGTATGATCAGAGAAAAGCTTAGTTGAAGATATTTCTGTATACTAGGGTTGGACAAGTGCATACTGTAAAGGAAGGTAGTTACACTTGCGCTTACTTAGAAGCAAGCATAATCTCTGCAAATGTACATGTTCTTTCCTCCAGAGATGATTCAAGATTTAGAAATTATTGATGTAAGCCTAACAAGCAAGGCTATTCAGGGTTGTCTCTCATGTTAATTTCCTTCATAAATGAAATTTACAAGTATTGTTCACAAGAGTTCCACCGTTTCTTAATTGTGGGTTCAATTAATGAGTGTTTTTCCATTCTTCAAGTTCCCTGTTTGAGAGGCAACTCTTCCTCAGCGTCAATGGCTCGATGGAACACAAGATGTCGGTTACTAATTTAAAATAATGGAGCAGATATTAACAGTGGTTGAATGCAAATCGGTCATTCAGAATTATTAATATGACAACCATGAATTTAAGCACACCAGCTACAAGACATAAGCCAGGGGCTTTTATTAGCTTCTTGACTATGAATCTGTAGTGCAGTGTCACTTAAGAGCTATATCTATGAAAACATATTGAATTGAAGCTTTTATCCTACATGCATTATTCAACAGCCTTGCAGCTTCCTCATGTAATTATGAGTAGCTCTTTATAATTCCATGTTCGAGGTGATGACTTTCTTCCCACCAATAGCGCCATGGAAATACAATCCTGAGCAAGAATTGAAATGGTTGAGCAGGCAGTACTCACTAGTTCGTTGATGTCTAAATTAACTTAAAGACTAACATGAAAGCTATGATTTTAAGCACAGCGACTCCACAATAAAACCGTGGTAATTTTCCCCACGGTTCCTTTGGGCTTCTTTAATAATGAAAATCTGTAGTGAGTAATTTCAGAGTTATATCCCATAAAAGAATGACTTGAAACTTGTAGACATTAAGCTTTACTAATAGTGAGATCTAATTCACCTGGTCAAAGGAAAATAAGAAACTGTAGGTTATAAGAATCAGGCATGCTCCTTGTTGATGAGAAGAAACAAAACACAATTGAACATAAATTTGCAATGCATACGTATACAGCTGAATCAGAGAATCAGAAGATAGTGAAGAGTTGGTTAAAGTTAGCTCTCGAAGGGGAAAGTCAAGCCCTGCAAATATATTATGTACCTATAATTTGTCTGTTACAGAGTCTGTGATGGGAAGGCATATCTTATTTAAAAGATTGTTTCTGAAATCAGCTGTGTATCTTTTGTATCGATGTTTTGGATCATATTTTTATATGATAGGAAACCAACTTGATACAGCTTATATATATGTTCAACTGTGATTTTTAAATGATAGATAACCAACTTGATTAGATGAAACGAAGGGTTTTTGGCTAGCGATAAGTTGGGGGTGCTTACAAATGCAAAGACCTAGGATCCAAACTCTTATAGTTGCTATCTATGCCTATGCAGCTTTGTCAACAAGGCATTCTAGAAGAAGGGATGACCATGGTATCACGAGACCATCATTTCCATATCATATCCCTTAATAATAGTAGTTTGGGTTTGTTCTGTTAGATTGTCCAAACTTCCAGATTATAATTTGCAGAAATGAAGAAAATGATGAATAAGGTTACAAGCTTCCAGGAGTATTGTGTTTCATTTCTTGCCTTGTTCCTTCTGTTCTTAGAGGAATTATTTGTTAGGTAGGCTTTTCTTGACTGTAGTATTTCTCAGAAGATGTAAGAAACAGCTGAAGTTAATCCCCATCAATGACCAAATATCTAAGGGCTCATTTTCTACAGATTATAAAATTAATGACATTCCAACACATTGTGAAAGTTGCACAAGGAACAGAAACGGTTCATGGGAGATGAATGTGATTAACTGTGCTTTAAATTGATGAATGCTTTACGCATACCTTGGCGCCTACGTTGACACTAAATTTGTCTCCTTACATGAATATATACTATTTTGACCCAACATAGGAAGTTTAGACAAATTGGCCCTTAATCCATTTAGAAGCAAGTGATTGAGTGGTTTGTCGAAATATAGAATTTAAGTAAATAGAAAAAGAAAAAGTACTAAGATTAGGTGATCTCATTTTCAGAAAACCACAATCAGGACAATTTGTACTGATGATCATTATGGTGAGAGTTAGGCCGAAGGCAACGTCAGTGCAAGAATTCCAAGTGATAGCTCTGTTTTAAAAAAGTGGACTTTCAAAGCAGTTGAATCAGCTAAACTACATAAAGGGCTGATTGATTTTGATGTGAATGAAGGCAACGCAAAAGGGTAGTACAATTCCACCACAGATATTTTGTTACTAATAATTGAAACGGCCAAAAATTTCTCAAAAATCTCTTGGTAGGAATTGAAAAGTTTTTCACATATACCCAGACAAACTCTTAAAACTCCCAATGCATCTACCGGAAAACCATGGTTGTGACTTATTCAAGATTAACCTACCTTTACTAATGAAAAATTGTGTACAATAAATGCCAACCTTCACATCCCCACCACATGTAAATGGCAATTCTATCACGCCATGGATGATGTTTAACAGGTCTATAAATTTATGTGCAAACAATCGCAAGGAAGTTGGACGAAACAAAGTTTCCAGCCTGTGAGAGTACAGTTTGGAGGACGAACCAGTTTAGAAGTACTGACCATTGTGTGGGCCTCCTCCCACCGGCTGAATAGATTGCACTGAAGGTGGCATGACTTTCTGGAGCGGGACCACCAAGACCTTTATGGAGGATGGATGAATTCTGAAACTTAGGGTTTCCCCTTCTTTCACCCCTTCTCGTATAGCCTTCCGTATATTTATATTTTGTTCAATACAAATTTATTCATTTTTTTCCTTATGCTCTCTACTTTCATTATCATTGTGATTCAAAATGTTGATGTAAAAAATTATACACAATCAAATTCAGAAATCTTTGAAATTGTCGAAATTTGATATCATTAACTTGAATATTCTTCATTTTTTAAAAAAAATTTCAGATCGACATGAATATTTGTTAATTATAAATATTAACTTGAGCACATATTCTTCAATTTTTAATTTGAGAAGATAGATTATCTCTAAACAAGAATTCAATAGAATATCTAAAAAAAAATATTAAAAAAATTTAGTATCAATAATTTCATTAATAATATCAATTTTTTAATGTTTAGTGTTTATACCAACTTGAATAGATGTTCTTTAGTCTTTGAAAATGAGATATTAAATGAAATGTTAGAAAGTCTTTAATTAAAAAAATGGTATAATAATTTGATTAACAATCTTTTAAAAAATATTATATAATAAAAATAGAATTGTGGATATAATCTAAAAAAA
Organism: Sequoia sempervirens; assembly: GCA_007258455.2. Lineage (NCBI taxonomy): Eukaryota > Viridiplantae > Streptophyta > Pinopsida > Cupressales > Cupressaceae > Sequoia > Sequoia sempervirens. Next base: position 272,509,644 of record VDFB02105785.1, on the reverse strand, counting down.
AAATCATTTAAATAGATTGTATAAATTTAATAATGTTGATTGATTAATAATATTCAAACATGAAGATCTATTAGTAATATTATTTTAAATAAATATTTTTAATTTTTAAGTTTAAGAAAAAAATGACATTATTAATGAAATATTGAAAGTGTTAATAGAAAAAAGTTGGTATTTCAATAATATCAAAATTTTGAAAGTCTATTATTAATACCAATCTAAATATATGTTTTTTAATCTTTTTTTATAAATAAAATAAATTAAAAATATTAAATCTAAATACATGCTTGACAATCAAGATTTGGAGTCATTTGAATAGTTATGAAGTATATGCCTCCTAAAATGGTGCATAACATTGGGAATCAGTGCATTATGCTTAGATGAGAAGATTGGAATTGGTATCCACAAACTCCCTTCAATAACTACAAACCATTTCAAGGGTATACTTGTCTTTCTCCTCACTCGCCTATGGTTCAAAAACTTAATATTGGGTAGAACCTCTAGTCCTCTACCACTCAATAGTGTTGCAAGTTTCAAACAATTTGGTCTTCCCATTGGGTCTCGCCTTATTCATTTGGTTGTTTCCACACCCCTCTATTCTTTCTATGGACATTTGGAACTCTCAAGCACCTTTTCTAGTTTTACCCTTAGGCTTAAGTAGCTTGCAACTAGATACATGATTTATTCAAACCTTTCCAGTTAGAGTTCTTTCCTTGCATACCATTCTTCTAGGTGACTAGCCTAATATGCCTACAAAGTTTAACCAACATTTGCACGCTTTCAAACTAAAAACATTATTTAGCATAAGGAAGATAAAAATACTACTTTATTTTCAAGTTCTTTAGTGGACACTCATTTCTCTTGGTATGTTAAAGCCATGTGATATGATTTAAATGTTGTGTTATAGGTCTAGTTGTAGGCCAATAATGTTGTTTAGGAGATTTTCCACTTGTAAACACTTATTAAGCATTAACCTAATACCCCTTGTACTCTTGCTCATGTGCCACTTCACCTACTAGTAGGGATGGCTCTCCATGTGGGCATCATTATGGTTGTAGCCATGGTGTTCATTCTAAACATGGATCTCATGGGTCCCATGGATCCACTCAATGTCAATGCCATGTCTAGTCCTTGCCATGTGGGCAACCCTTAGTTTTTAACATGATCATGGCCTCCCTAGTTGGCATGATAGTGAGGCATTCCCTTGGCTAGGCCTTGCTATTTCACCTGTTTGAAAAACTCTTGGTGATCCAAAAGAAGAAAAATAAGAGGGTTCCCTCATAGGTTGTGAACTCATCCTTGAAGCCTTGGATTATCTAAATGGATAGGGTGAGCCACCTAACAATGACCTCCATCTAAGCAATATAACTCTTATTTGTTTCGCATAGATTAGGGAATGCAATTCTTTTCCACTTTTTTTTAATGTGCATTTTGTATTATGTTATTTTATTTTTAACATCAATATGCTTTATTCTATCATAAAAATATATATAAATAAATGTTTAAAAAAATAGTAAAAAAAATTGGTAGCAATAACTAAAGTAATAGAGCAACAATGTAACTAACAAATAATGACTTGTAGATTATAAACAAACAAATGTGCAGACCCCAACTTCTATGTACTATGAGTGGGGAAACTATTATTATTTATAAAGTTATGCAAGTGTAAATTGAATGAGAAATTGCATGTAACTATTGACTAACTATTGACCATTGGGAAGAACTCGAAGCAAATCTTGTAGTTTCTAAAACGTATCATGAGCTAGGATCATTGTGAATATATATACTATTTGATCTCATGTAGAGTAGCTTACAACAACAACTAATCCTTGTTAAGCCAAATCTTTGATCTAGTGATGTCGAATCTCAATATACTTAGTCATAATATGAAATACCATATTCTTCACGTCTTCTTTATAGTACTTTGATTATCATGATATAATGAGGTAGGCCAATTTTATATCTACTACATATCCTCTTAAGAATCCTCTCTCCATATTGCATGACAAGCTACAAAGACCTTTGGTAGCTTTGTACTATGCCTCTACTATTGAAAGTGAAATGGTAAGTTATTTCTTGGACTTGTTAGAAAATATTACAAAAATGAAACTAAAAGTATATTCAAAAGCAGACTTTAGATCATTTGTGGAGCCTACCTAATCTTTATTGATATATCCAACTAATTTATTAGACCCTAAATGCTTAAGTTGGAAACTGTAACTCAATATCCCTTTTATATACTTGAGAATCCTTTGAGTTGCACTTCAATGTGTCTCCTTAGTTTATAATATATTTTGAGATGCCAATCTCACTGCATATGTGATATTTGGTTAAATAATAGTTAAGTATATCAAAATAATGATCAATTGCCTATGTAAAGTGAGGTTCACTAGATATGATTCATCTAAATTTGATAACCTTTAAAGTCCAACTTCAGTTTGTGTTGCACTTGGTTTGCAACCCTTCATCTCATTTTCGTAGGATATATGAAGTACACTTTTTCTAAGACATGAATATTTCATCCTCATCTGCCATACTTCTATACCAAGAAAATAGTGCATTTGTTCCAAATCTATCATCTCAAATGCTACAATCATAATTTCTCTAAACTTTGTAAATAAAGATTCATTGTTTCCAATGTAAATAAGCTCATCCACATAAAGAATTAAGGTAAGAATATCACCACTTAAATTTATATTATAAAGATTAGGATTCAACTAAATTTTTACAAAACCTTTATGCTATAGGTATGAGTTAATTTTAGAATACCATGCTCTTGTTGTGAGCTTAAGACCACACAAAGTATTTTTCAATCTATAAGCATAGTGTTCTTTCAAAGGTATTTCAAAGCCTTTAGGTTGTATAACATAAAACTCTTTATTAGTAGAACAATTCAAAAAAGCACTCTTGGCATCCATATGATGAACTATAAACCTCTTTATCATTTGTTAGAGATATGGTGGAGGAAATACAATTTTTGATCAATAAGGTGGACACTTCAAAGAAAATTTCAAATTCTTTGATAAAGCCTATGAGTACATATAAGTTTTTTTGTGCAAGAAAACCACGAATCTTGTAACCTCTAGCTTATAGTCCCATGGTTATTGTAGTTTTGGCAACCTATATAATGTATACAACAAGTGAGACATTGTTGGAAAGGCGTTGTACACCTTGCATAATATTGTTGTATGAAAATTGATTAGTTGTGCTAAAATCCAAACCACAAGGAGACACAAAAGAAAAAAATCACTTAAGATATGACAAATTGGTTGAGAAGAGAAAATCATTAATATAGAATCATCTATTTTTGATATAGTTGTAATGTGCAAACTTGTTTGGACACATTGTAGGATGTACTACTAATAGAGCTTTTGGAAGCATGTGCCACCATACAAAACCACTTTGTAACAACCTAATGAGGTGCCATATTGGCTATCCCATGGTTTTAGATACCACTAATGGTATCCAAGTGAGCTATTTTTCTATATAAACAAGTCCCTGGAGAGTGGTTTATTCATTAAAAAAGGGTTCTCTTTACAAGTATTGAAGGCAAAGACTAGTGTTAGATTAATTAAGGGTTTCTAAAGATTGTATTGTAGACTTATGTTGTTGGATTGTGTCTTTAATTGAAGATTGAAGATCTTCTAAGAAGAGTTCACCTTTGGAAACATATTGTAATCTTTCTATTGTTGTAACTAATAAATTTAGACTCTCTTCTTGTTGATTTTTTCTCTTTGTGAATTTTCTTAGGGTATATGTTGTGTTCTATTTTCTTCTCTCTATTCTTTTTAAGAATTAATACATCAAAATTTAAAAGCCTTGCAACTGAAAAATATTAGTGCATAACCATTTATAATACAACAAAACTAAACTTTAAAGAGTACAAGGTGGCATAAAACTGCAGAATTAGAGATAAAACTGCAAAAGCTGAAGTATAATCTAGAACTGTTCTAATTGTGGTGATACAGACAAAGCCCGAGAGGAATCCATTAAAGGAAAAAACATGAAGAAGATGAGTTCACACAGTCTGACAGCTAATAAGGCTTAAAAAACTCTGACAAGGGAAGGAAGAAAATGGTCTGTGTGCAGGATAACATAAAATAACTGTTTTTAATAGTATTTGGAAACAGGTTAACCAGATTCCACTGTCAATACATTTTATATGCAGTAGCAGATGTTTACAATTCTAACATTATCTATTTATTTAATGTTTAATACATTTGTCATTATCCTCCAACTAAATATATAATAGTATTGTGTACAGCTTTAATTTCAACTACTGAAATTATATGAATGGATGATTACAAATGTGTGATAGAAAAAGCAGTAGCTTATACTATTTGGTCAATTTTCACGTCTATGATATGAGATCTGATTTTATATATATTTTGTACATTGCGGACAAATACAAGAAGTTATATAATTCAAGATGTAAAAGCAATATTATTTTATTGCTTCAAGGACTTTGTATTCAAAAGCTTTATTTTCAATGGATCATGACTTTTAAGAACTTAATAATAATATATTAATACTTGTAATTAATATTTTTTTATTTATATGTTTATAATAATAATAGTTTTGGAATTTAGCTTTTAACTTATTTATCATTCTTAAGAAATTTAATGCAAATAATTATTAATAATTAGTTTATACGATGGCATTCCAAATCGTTTAATAAGGTAAATGTTGGAATTATTTTGTGTGAAACAAATTTCAATGTTTTTGAATGTTTTGAGGGGTTAAAATGTAGATTTTTTAACAAAATATATTTTCAAAGGCAATTATTAACAATCTGATTGTTTGAGTCATTTTTGCAGCCTTCACATAGTTCGAGAAAAGCAATAATTTTTTAGTTGTACTATAGTATCCAGTGCTTTTTAAGTAAAATGTAAAATGGTTAAAAAACAAATTTGTAGGTGTTCCTTCGACCAATTAGAAGCTCAAATTTTTGAGCGTTAAATGATGTGTTTAATTTGAGTTCAGAAGATGTAGTTTTGAAGTCGGGCTTTTATTTCCAATGTTGAAAAGACACGCATTCATTCCTGGGCTTAATGAATCATTACATACAAATATTTTTTAAGTTTTATATTGAAACAAGTTTACCCTTATTTTTAAAAATTGAATAAATTTGTTCAATCAAAAGTTAGTAGCCACGTGCCCACATTTCACAAGCTTTCTCATTTTAGAAGCCCGTTTCACATTTAGTGCACACATTATAGACACGCCTCCCCTTGATTAAATTCATTGGTGGTTGAGATGAATCATTAAAGACCAATTTTGATTAATTTTAATTAATTTCTATATTCAAATGTGTTTAAGCTAATTTTTAAAAGTCAATAAATCTAAATGAAACCTTCGATGTAAATTTTTATATTATATATATTTTTTTATACAATACGGGTGTCCCTTGGCCCAGCCTAGCGACCCAACAACCCATATCTTGGTACCTACCTAGGGCGAGCTAGGTTGAGACTAGTCCCCTACGTAATTTTTATATTATACTATGATATTTTATTAATATAGTTAAAATAATATATTGCATATTATGATTACACTATTATATTATATACTGTATTGTATTATTAATAATTAAAGTTATTATGAATATTGTTTACATTGTTATTATTATTTTTAAATATTATTAAAGATTTGTTATTCGTTCAATCTATTAGATTGGTAGTAGTATATTATTTAAAATAGAAAATTATATGTTTATAATAATTATTTAATAATATTAATATTTAGCTATGCAACAAACTCGTCACGTGTGTATGCTAAGTAGAATAAGACAGTGACAACTATGGCAGTTATTTATTTATGGTTTATATTGGTAACAAATGGGATGTAGATCAGAGTAGTGGATCATATTTATTATGTCGTACCTTTTTTTAATGCTTGAGGGTAGGAAATTAAATTATATATCTTTTTTAATTTACTGGTTGTAAAGTATGTTAAATTGGGTAGGATTCTAGCTTTAAGTATTGTATAATTGGTTTGTATATTTTGATAAATGCATTTGGAGAAGGGACATGTTTTTAGTGGAATGTTTGTTTCATTAGAGAGCAATATATGTTAAGGACTTTTATGGAGAAAGACCAGTTATGTAAAGTTTTTCTTTTGAATAGTAATACGTTGGTCATTAGAGTTTGGAGAGAAGACAATTTTGTTGGGGCGAGTTCACTGGTAAGTTTGTAAATGATTGATTTTGTTAGTTGCAAATTTACACATCGTTTCTATGCCTTTGGTTTTTTGGTGAGTGGTTACTAATCTTCTGGATTTTATTTCTGATTGTATATAGGAAGAGCTTAAAGGAGTGTGTTAAAGCAGCGAAATACATAAATTTGGAGGTATATTAAATTTGTAAAGGTGTTTCTACAATATAAATGATGAAATAAGAATGGGTTCTTGCTTCTAGTTTTGTATATAGATATGACAAGAAACATATAAAAAAGAAAGTGATGTTAAGCAGAGTGCAGGAAAGTGAAGATAAAATATTTGAGAAAAGATTATGTAGGAAATAGAATGAAAGAATGTTAATGAATATTAGTCAAAGATGTCAAACATTGTTTTTGTTAGTTGGTGAGTTTCTGAATCATTGTCTCTGTTAGTTGGTAGAGAGATATTTTTTTATGTATGTCTGCTTTTGTTCTCAGTGGCAAATAACCTTTGAGAGAAAATATCATAGTGAAAGTGAAGTAATGTGAAAGAGTATTTTGATACAATATAAGTTGTGAAATAAGAATGGATTTTTCATTCTGGTTTTGTAGATACAATATAGCTTTTTGTATGAGAATATTTTGATTTTTTTTAGAAGAGTTATTGTACTAAGAACATGAGTGGAAAATGAAGAAATTAATGAAGTAAGGTGGAACAGTTGTGTATCAAATTTATTTATGATTTATATAGGTGAAAAATGGTATCTGTATCCATACAGTGGATTGTATTTATTGTGCGCCATCATTTTTTGAATATTTATATAAATTACAATCCTTTAATTAAATAATGATTATAGATAGATCTAAAAGGGAATTTTGTGCCATGTGGAAGAGTAGAGCAGAAGAATGGAAGGACTTGATTGCTATTATGACTAACTGACACATTTGCATTAAAAATGGTGACTATCTGGGGTCATGGTATATATGGGCCAACGTTCTCCAAGCCCAAATGAATTTACAATGCTCCTCTCCATCTCTCTAACATAGCGAACAAGGTCCACATGTAGGTAGGAGCCTCGTCTGTCTATAGCCACCCAGAGTGCCACTATCATGATCATAATGCAACACACTAGGGGCACTACCACTCATCCCTACTCCATCCATCTCAAGTAGATGTTCCCTATGGTCCAAAGGAATCACGTGATTGATGTAATGTAGCTAGCCATCTCGAACATCCTAAGTTGTTCATGGCTCATCCAAGGAAATCCTCTCCCCTTGGATAGGGAGGCACAAAATCTAGTAGATGTCCACTAGCGTGATTGTCATCTCCCCTATAGGGAAATGAAAGGAAATGGTGTCCACATCCCACCTCTCCATCAAGGCCATCAACATCATTGGATGAAATCTCATCTATGACATCTCATAAATCCACTAGAGTCTAACTCAACTAAGAAAGCTTCAATCATGTGTTGTAATGTCTCCTATGTGGCTATGTAGGAGTGATATAATAAGGTCATTGATATGCTCTCCAACCTCTAGTAAAATATGCAAAAACGCAACTGTCATGCAAAGTCCTACATATTTTCTATCTACACCTACTCTAGAAGCATGTCAAACTTTAAACTTTTAGAAAAAATTCAATTCTAACTTTCAGGATGCTAGTGCATCCTCCTAGACACCAACACACCAAGAGGATGCCAACATGAAACTATCCCTTAGATGAAGATGTAGAGTCCTAGACACTAGCATGGGTCCAAGACATCGGTGTGCAACTAGGACACCTTCAGTACCCTAAATCTTCCTACAAAAATTAATTGCGTAAATAAAACCAAAATAAAAAAAATTGGCCTACCTCGTCTAGGGGCTCGTCTATCTCCATGGCAGTGTAAAGCTCATCTATGCATAATGGTCTAAAATCAAGTTGGCAAGGAATTTTTGCTAAAACTCTATAGAACTTTGAGCAAAATTCCTTGTCATGAATAGTAAAAATGTCCCTTCTAGGGCCCACCTAGTGAGTATATAGTCAAATTTTTTCCCATTTTTACATTTTTTGTGGTAGTTTGGATTCAAATACCTTCCTATTTTTACCCTCTTGACTGGGAGAAAAAATACGAGAAAACATATATTCACACCCTTACTAGCTTTATTTTGACTCACTAGATCGTCTTCTTAAGAATTTTTCTCGTCAAAGTAGTTTCTTTCATTTCTGGAATTGACAATTTTTTTTATTTTACAGCCATATTTTCATGTCAGATGCTACAGGTTTTTGTCGAGCACCGAGGGAATCATTCATGTCAACCTCTATAGCCTCTATAGTATCCTTTTTTAGGGAAATTAATGCACTTATTTTACTTATTATTTTACACCTTTTTAGCTACTTTAGTGTAGCTGATCCATCTAAGTGATCAACTCACTAAAGTGGGGGAAAATGTAGTGTAAAAAATTGCACCCTAGGTCAATTTCACACTTATGTATGGTGTTTCGTGCTGACAAAATCCATAATCAATATTTCACAATTTTGATCTCATGGATGGCAATGATGAAACATTTGTAGCATGTGGTTTTAATTTTGGAGGAAATTGGTCAAACAAGAGTGTGATGCATAGATGTCTACACAATGCACAAATGTATCGCTAAAATTTGAGATTTAAATGAGAATATTCCATATAGTTCATTTGTGGTGTGTGTCCCAATGCCCAAATATGACTATAATGACTATACCCACCTAGTCTAAGAATAAAACTTGGTTTTCTCTCTCATTTTTGGGGGTCTTCACAAGTTGGAAGAAATTTTGGACTTGAAGCTCTCTATCACTCTTTCTATAATGAAACTTTGTCAAAATTCTCTCATGTCTTGGATATATGCAGTAGCAAAGACTCCTCTTGCACACAATCTCATCATGTTTATCGTCTCAAGAGAGGGGGAACAACTGTTGGTAATGCTATTTTGCTTGTCATTTAATCAATATCATATATTATCATATTTAATTGATCTCTTATAACATCTTTATCTGTGATAGAGGTTCTCCTCCATAGCAGGGTTTGTTTCTATCACACGCCTATTTTACTTTTTATGCATTTCAATCTTGTCTAGATGTTTATGGAGGTGGAAACACCAAAGAAGGGGTTTTATTGAGGTAAACCCCTATACAACCCCAACATTTTTCCTTGTCTCCATGTGTGCAGGTGCTGAATAGGTTCAACCAACAAAGGATTTCATTCTAGTAGTTTTTGGGCTCCATTCATACAAACAACAACACAGGTGCACAAACGTCTTCGCAGAGCACTAGTGTCCAAGGCCGAGGCTTCACCCGATTGGTACCATATTTTGTATAATTTTTAATTTCTATTCCCATACACTGAATATTTTTATCACTTTGTATCTGTAAGTTATTCGAGATTTTCAATTACATTCATTGTTAAACAACTTAGATTTCAGTTTTAAAAATATCTTTATTTGTAGTTCACTTGAGCTGGGTCAATTGAGGTAGTTGAGAGATAATTTTCTCCTTGAGATCCCATTATCTTGAGGGTAGAAAATTCCCTCCTCTACAAATCCATGAATACATTAGGGACAATTAATTTCCCTAGGTCATAGGCCCAAACATTGGAAATTGGAACCCTAGATGCTCTCTTGCCATACCAATGAGCAAATAAGTTCTATCCAAGTAGAGAGGTCTTTGCATCTTTGCATTATCTCCCATTGTCAAGTAGAACAACTTCTTGTTATCCTCAAATCTACCCGAGCTTGATTCATGGGATAATCCCCTATGAAACTTTTCCATTTCGTAGTCCCATGCACTCTAAGCACACAAAATGAGCTAAATTTCAATTTTCTTTTACATGTGATCCTGAGCCTCAAATTGTCCCCTCGAGCACTCGTCTCTCATCGTTTCTCAAAAAGCTTCAAAATGAGTATTTTGTCAATTTTAACCTTTTCAAGGTTAGAAAATTTTTTGCCCATGCAAGGGCATTATTTTTCAATGCTCCTACATGAGCTGATAGAAATTTTTTTAAGGTGTAGTAGCATTGTTTTTCAGTGCCACTACACATCTTAAACTCTTTGAGTATGCAAGGGCAGGATTTTTTAGTGCCCTTGCATCTGTTCGTGTGTTTTTGAAAAATGTAGGAGCATACTTTTTCACCACCCATGCATTTTCCTACCCTCGCATGTGCGAAATTAATGAACTTTCAGTTCATTAATGCAACATCATTTAACTCTTATTAATATCATTTTGTGTCATTTTTAGTCTCATTTGAGATATTTTCGTTGTGTTTTCTCCTTCTCTTCATGTCGTGTTTTAGTGATGACCTCTTGATCACATCTATGCACATAATTGTGAAGATTCGTGGGAATTTTCACCACTAGGGTTTGCACTTTTCTTCATTCTTTAGGTATGTTTCTTCCTTTTCTTTTGCCTTTCTTTGCTAGGGTTCATATTAGTTTTATTTGTTTAGAATGTTCAAATCTTTGTAATGATTTTTCTTCAGAATCATGTTAGATTTATCATTTTTGTCTCTTTGTTCTTCTGGTTATGTTTGTGTTTTTGCCTTTTTTGTTTTGTGCCCTAATCATTTGAGTTTTTTTTTTTTTTGATTTATCCAATTTTTTTTGGGCATGAACCATCATCGAGGTTTTTATTGATGTTTATGTATAGGTGTAAATTTGCACCCCTTACGCAAATTCCCCTTTTACACTTCCTCACCTTAGAAAACCAAATCTGAAGGCGAAATTCCACATTAGCACGCTGCCTTCGTTCCACTTGGCATTCGAATTTTGTGTCAGTAGAAGAACATTTGTCGGAGACACACACGTGGCGTGCAAACGTTTGCGCAACGTGCTTATTTCCCTGACAGATTTTTGCATATGAAGTTGGAAGAGGTGTTACACTTCCTATTGGGAACGATTTGTAATGTCCCTCTTCTACCAACCGACCCAAAAATGCCTTATTCTCCTCATATCACCTTCAAAAATATTCATTCTTCATGCAACTCAATCCATTTTGGCAATCTTCAAGCATTCACTTCATCTCTTTGGTATCACTTCTTGCAATTTCTTCACTTCCATCACTTCAAGCAACACTTTGTCACTTCATAACAGTAGCAACAACACTCTATCAACTCCATAAAGCAAGTGTGGAAAAAGTCATTGTAGCATGGGATTAAGGTTTTGCAACACCTCCCTTCATCATAGTTGAGGCTATGGTGATTGTTCAAGCTTTCTTTCTCCATCATTGGCTAGTGAGCTCTTGGTGGGAGTGGTAACATTTCACTCCTCTCCTTTAAGAGTTGGTTGAGTAGCTTTATACCATTTTGTAGTGTTATTTGTGTACTTTCTTTCTTTACTTCTTTATCATATATTTCTCTATCGTTGCTATCTTGGATGTCCACATAGATGGACACACCGAAACGGGGTCTGACTGAGGCAGACCCCTATACAGCCCCCAACAATTTTCCCTCTTTCTTGTGTGTAGGTGGACGTGCATTTGGAGCTAGCTAGAGAATGAGCATCTTTATGAGATTATCTTTTTCACCTTAGTCTTCATATATTTACTTATTATATTAGTTTGTAGCTTTCCTACTTCATAGTTCTGGTTTGTTCCCTTAGAAGTGACTAGCTAGGCCGTCAACTTGTTTTCTGGCGGTTCATACTATGTTTTTGGACCTTTGATCATACGAACGCCAGCGCACCTGAGAGATGCCAGCGCATCGTGCTATCATCCTAGAACCGCGCTTCCATCCTCAGACAAAGAGCTACCTGAGGTACAGTGTTGAACCCAAAAAATGGCTCGCCTAGCCCCAACTTAGATTTTGGGTATGAAGAGTGGTTGTAGGGCCTTATAGTCCTCATCATTCTCATCCCTCATTTGAAACATTCCTTTAGAGTGAGGTAAGTTAGGGCAACCTTTTGCTCTTAGCTATCCATGACTTGGGGCCTTGACATGGTCGATTCGCCTCTCTTACATTTTTGGTGAACTTGATGTGAACCTGCATATGTTCATTTGTGATCTAGGTGGATCTTGAAGACCTCAAAATTCAGCTGGCTGAAAATCTCCTGAAACTAGAATCAATGCATAGAGCACAACGATACAATCCTAACACAACTTGAAGCACATCAAAAGGAGTCTGTTTGCTCGAGATATGATCGGTCAAAGTTTAGCAAAGGCCGAGGGTGCTAGATGGTTGACTAAACAATTAATTGTTTCCAAATCAGGTGAAAGTGGTCTCAAACTGGAGAGCTCGCGAAGACGAACATGACGCAACTTGTTTCACATAAAACGAAGTTCATATGAGAAAAATAGAGCTAGTCAAAGTTTTAGTCAAATGATGATGTCAACATGTGACATGGCAATTGACTAGATGGTGACGTGGAACTATAGGTGATGTGGAAAAAATCTCACAAAAATTCACGTACCATGCTTTATTTTTGAAAATAAAGTGTGGAGGCTTATTTTATCTCACAAAAATCCATTTGGTGGTATTGGATTTTGTGGGATCCCAAGAGGATTTGGTGGGATTAAAACAAAATCTCATAAAAATTAAAAAAAAAAAGATTAACCCCTTTAATAAATGAATAAGCCCAAATTTATAACCTTTAATGGTTATTAAATAAAAGAATAAAAACAAATACCCAAAACAATATAGCCCATAAATGGAGAAATGGCAAGGGCATTATAAACAAATTAAAAATGGGTTTTAAAAGGGTTATTATTTTTTGTAAACGAAGGGTATTTGTTGGTATTTTTTTATTTTATTTATTATGGTGGTTTTTAACCCCATATGCAAAATTATGTATAAAAGGGGGGTAGGAGTGTGAGTTATTCATTTAGGAGTTTAGGTGTGAGAGTGTTCTCATTTAGTGGTTCTGAGAGTTTTGTGAGCTAAGTGGTCTCTTGTATGGAGAGATAAAAAATTAGTGAGTCTTTTAAGGGAATTATGAGTAGTCTCTTAGAAGAATAGGAAGAGATAAAAAATCAATGCTTTCTTTGAGAGAATTTTCATGACTTTAAAAGTCGATTGTAAAGGCTTGATGCCTCATGTATTGTACTCTTGTTGTGAGAGAGATTTGCATTTTCATTGCTTAGAATTATAAAGGTGACGAAGGAGTTAGGCATGAACATGTTGCCAAATAGATCCTGTCATTGCAGTGTGGAAGTGGGAAGAGCCTGAAGTGCGACAATTTTCCTTGGTAGCAGATTGTAACTCAGTGAAAGACCATGGTGGTGTAAAAGTAGTTGCATCATAATAATGGCAACGATCATGCATATTTGCAGATCCGAAGACGTAGCCAGAATTTGGTGAACTCCATTATCAAATATTTTCTCTCTTTTCTTGGTGCATGATTCTGTCAGCTTCTTTACTTTCTTGCATTTTGTGTGTTTATTTGCTCAATTCATAAGCAACGTCAGTTACGATCTTAAATTAAATCTGTATCTTGGTGAATCTAACAATTGTTAAGTGATTCATAGTAAGGAATTTATAGATCAATTTGTCGGTGTTGAAGCTTTTCCCTTATGCCTTGTGATCATCGTGCCCCTAAGCATTGTGAAGGTTTATGAGCATCACAACCCAGTCCATGACCTCTAGGTACATTATCAGGAGAAGTGTGCGACACCCTCCAATGGATAAGACGAAGGTCACCTATACTTTCTCTACAGGCATTTTCTCTGGACCTATGATGGGTCTTTTAACTCAGGAGTAGTTGTCAAGGGGTGAGGTAGGATTCTTTGATGAGACCAACCACGTCTCTACTCCTCCTGCATCTCCCACACCATCGTGGTAGACAAGCATGAGGCTGTTCATATTCCTTCAGAATATGTCTCCACCCTTAGCAAAGGGTTGGGTGATTTGGAGAACCACTTGGAAAGAAACCCAAAGTTAGCTAGGGCTGCTAGGGTTATCAACAAATTAAAGTATATGGGGGGAAAGACCGAACAAGCATTAGAACTGACTCCCCGCGCTGCTTCTCAACTTGCTCCTCCTGCTCCCATTCAGGAGCTTGTCCCTTTGCTAGAAACAACTATAGTGGACACTCCCATGGATGAGCAAGAGCCTTCTGTTCCTTCGCAACCTCGAGTCTCTAGCTTGAAGAGTCATAGAAACCGCCTTGTGCATGAGCACAATCATTGGTGAAAGGCTATTGTGACTAAACAGGCCGCTTTGCAAAAGAAGGATGAGGAGATGACCGCCCCTGTGTTAGGGCCTCTTGTTGTGTCTTCCCCTCTTCTCTCCTCCACTCCCATTCAACCTAGTTCAGTCTCACCTTTGGCTCTCGCTATGAGCACCCCTGACCTCAAAAAGGTGCAGGTGTTTATCACTCCTTCAGTGGAGCCGCCTTTGTTGATGTCCCTTCCGGATGTCCCATCTTTCCTAAAACCTATAGATATGCTGAACACTTCGATAGTATCTATTGTGGTTTTATCTTCCTCCTCTTCCTCCACACCTCTTGCCTCGTCTGTGGGGAGTTCACATCCCCTAATGAAGTAGAAGGTGGAGAGTAGTCCCTCCAGCAATGGAGGGAGTAAGAGGAGCCCACCTTCTCTAAAAGTTGGTCCTACGTTAGCTTGTTTTGTCCTAGTGACAGAGCAAGCCCCAACTTCTCCTGAGTTCATCACCACTCCCGAGTCGTACAGAGAGCCTAGCGATGAATCTCGAGCATAGTCCTCTCCGTCCATTGATTTGAAACATGGAAATCCTGTAAAGTGCATGTTTAACTCTCTAGATGAAGTTCCAACCTTTTCAGTGATCTTCGAGAAATCATTGACCATAGCTCTACAAGAGCTGAGTGAAGGAGACCTAGTGGGGCCTTCTTCCTTAGCCCTTGTTACAGGAGGGTCGAATGCCCCTCCTCTTAACATTCCACCACTACAAGCTTGTCCTCCTTCCCCCTATGATGATCTAGAGTGGGAAGTGGATGACCTCTTGGTCGATTAGTGTTAGGAGGAGGCCCCTTCTTTATCGTTAGAGTAGATGTGTGTGTGTTGTGATGTGTTCCCCCATGATCATGCTATGTGTTCCTAAATGACCCTTGCCACCCTTGTTGGTGCTTGGATACAGGCGTGGTTTTTGTGTCATAAACCTCCTTCTATGTGTATCATCATTCTTCCATGTTTGTGATTGATTTTCGACAAAATTGGGGATGATGCAAAGCGTTGGGGGAATTTAGGCTTCCCTTCCATGTTGACCCAATTTTTTTTATTTTTATTTTGTCTTCTCGTGCATTCTTCACATGGTCTGGTATAGTAGGGAGTTGATGCCAATTGATTTTATATATTATTACTATACTTATATATATATATGAGTAGTGCTGACCCCAAAATATTAGATCACCCCTGTGCCCTTTGTTTATGTTTATCTCTTTTTCACTCTTTTTCCTTCCTTTTTCTCTTCTTTGCTTGAGTTGTCCCTATCATGTGTGAAAATTCCATTTCTATGACACTCTAATTTTTAGAAAATGTATTTGTTGCGAAATGAATCTTTTCTCGAGAATAAAATTGCAAACTTCTTTTCAAAGAATCACATTCTCAACTTGAAACCCTAATGGAATATGTTTCCTTCATCATGGGTTCAAAAAGAAAGGACTTGAAAACTTTCCTTTGAGGTGGGAACAACTTCAACCTTCCCTTCATGAGGGGGCATCTTCTTCCTTTCGAATTCCTTGATGAAGTGAACATCTTTTGAAAGGATTCCTTGATGATGAATTGATTTGAGAAAAAATGTCCTTTTTGTACTTTCAAACAGTGTGTCCCTTGAGTGGACCCCATTTTCTTTAGGTCGGGTTCTTGAGGGACCCCTTTTGAAAGCTTTCCAATCTATCATCTATTTGCATGACTGTCCACTTACTTGCTTGCATGGCCTCTTTCGCTTTGTAGGTACGCCTATGAAGCCACTTTCTGACTTTGTGGAATCCCCTTCCTTGGGCTTCCTCCATGTGAGAGATCTTGGGGGATACCTCCCTGTAGGTCTGCTGGTCTGTAGGGAACTCTTTCTGAGCTTCCTCCATGTGAGAGATCTTGGGGGGCACTCCCCTATAGGTCTGCGGGTCTGTAGGGAACTTTTCTCAATTTCCTTCATGTGAGAGATCTTGGAGGACACCTTCCTTGGAGGTCTGTAGGTTTTTAGGGCACTTTCTTGGGGTTTCCTCCATGTGAGAGATCTTGGAGGACACCTCCCTTATAGGCTTACAGGTGTGTAAGATGATTTTTCTCGGTTTCCTTCATGTGAGAGATCTTGAAGGACACCTTCCTTGTAGGTTTGTGGGTCTGTAAGGTGCTCTTCTGGGTATCCTTCATGTGAGAGATCTTGGAGGACACCTTCCTTGCAGGTCTGCGGGCCTATGAGGCACTTACTTCTTGGGGATTCCTTCATGTGAGAGATCTTGAAGGTCACTTCCTTGCAAGTCCATGGGCTTGTAAGACACTTTCATTCTAAAACTTCATAGTTTTGCAAGTCTATGAAGTCCTTTATTTGTCCTGCACTCTTGAGTTCACCAGATCTCAGTCTGCTTCCTCGATGGTTCAGGTATACATTTCTAACCCTACTACCTTTCTGATCTACTTTACTGAAGCACTCATCAATATTCATGCTCGCTAAAGTGGGGGAAAAATGTATAGGCACAAATTTGCACCCCTTACACAAATTCCGCTTTTACACTTCCTCACCTTAGAAAACCAAAGCCGAAGGCGAAATCCCACATCAACAAGCTTCCTTCATCTTTTGCATCGGTAGAAGAATTTTTTTTGGAGACGCACGCATGACATTCTTACGTCCCTGACAGATTCCTACCTCTGAAGTCGGCAGAGGTGTTACACTTCCTATATGGAACAATTTGTAACGTCCCTCTTCAACCAACCAACCCGAAAATGCCTTATTCTCCTCACCTCACCTTCAAAAAGATTCATTCTTCATGCAACTCAATCCCTTTTGGAAATCTTCAAGAATTCACTGCATCTCTTTGGTATCACTTCCATCACTTCAAGCATCACTTTGGCACTTCATAACAACAACAACAACACTCCATAAAATCCATGAAGAAAGTGTAGAACAAGCCATTGCAGCATGGGCTTGAGGTTTTGCAACACCTCCCTTCATCACAGTTGAGGTTGTGGTGAATGTTCAAGCCTTCTTTCTCCATAATTGGCTAGTGAGCACTTGGTGGGGGTGGTAACGTTTCACTCCTCTCCTTTATGATTTGGTTGAGTAGCTTTATATTGTTTTGTAGTGTTATTCATGTACTTTATTTCTTTACTTCTTTATCATACATTTCTCTATTGTTGCTATCTTGGTTGTCCATGGAGGTGGAAAAACTGAAACGAGGGTCTGACTGAGGCAGACCCCTATACAACCCCCAACAATTTTCCCTCTTTCTTGTGTGTAGGTGGATGTGCATTTGGAGCTTCCTAGCGAACGAGCATCTTTGTGAGATTGTCTTTGTCACCTTAGGTTTCATATATTTACTTTATCATTTTCATATGTATCTTTCCTACTTCATAGTTGTTCCCTTAGAAGTGACTAGCTAGGTTGTCAACTTTTTTTCTAGTGGTTCATACTATGTTTTTGGTCCTCTAATCGTACAGACACTAGCAAACCTAAGAGACACCAGTGTTCCGCACTGTCGTCCTGGAACCATGCTTCTGTCCTCGAGTAGAGAGATACATGAGGTACAATGTTG
The DNA here is from genome assembly GCA_007258455.2 of Sequoia sempervirens. Lineage (NCBI taxonomy): Eukaryota > Viridiplantae > Streptophyta > Pinopsida > Cupressales > Cupressaceae > Sequoia > Sequoia sempervirens. Next base: position 272,491,822 of record VDFB02105785.1, on the reverse strand, counting down.
AACTTGAAAACCAAATTGCATAGCCCCAACTTAGATTTTGGGTCTGAAGAGTGGTTGTAGGGCCTTATAGTCCTCATCATTTTCCTCCCTCATTCAAAACATTCCTTTAAAGTGAGGTAAGTTAGGGAAGCCTTCTACTCCTGGCTATTCATGACTTGGGCCTTGATGTGGTCGGTCCCCCTCTCTTACAATTTATATGTCTTTTTCTCACATGTGTGGCTTGTTCCCCATATGCAAATGTCCCTCTGTAGCATCAATTTTCTTTTTACCAAGTGTACATTCAAGTGTACAAAGTCAAATTTCTCATGTAGGGTAAAAATTTTCCCTAAACCACACAAATCCTATCACTTAGTCTCTAAATCAACTTTGATAGAGGCATTGTCAGTGTTTTTCACTGGCAATGCATCTTAGTTCATCCCCCCTTTGATTGTCTTGGCATAGAAAAACCCCGCTTTGTCATGTTGAATTCACCAAGTCAAAAGACATGTAGTGGTGGGAAAAATCACTGACTCTACACAAAGAAATCTCCATAAATGTAGTGGCATCAAAATTTCTCACTGATACATTTTTGTTTCCATACCAAGTCTTTGGATGTAGTGGTGGTCTTTTTCACCGCCTCTACACCAGTAAACTCTCCCAATATGTCAAATCAGTGAAAAAGTCTGCTATTGCATTTTCTACTTTCTACAAGTGCTTAATGGACAAGCAGGATTTTTCACTGCTATGACAAATAGATCTTCCCAAAGGATGCACAAGCGGTGAATGCTAGTGCCCTTACACTAAATTGAAATCCATGCAAAGCCATGTATGAGCGTCAAAATTCACCGCTCTTGTAAAAATAAAACTTCTCAAGATTTAGAAGCACTAATTTTTAGCGCTAGTGCATAAAGTGAACTCCAATGCATGTAAGGGTGTTGAATTTCAACACCCTTGCACAAAATTCTGAATTTTTTACTAACTCCTAGAGAATTCCAAAATTGCATTCCGAGCTCTATTTTTCCCACTTTCACTAGATTTTTCTCGCTCCGTTACTCATATCTGCTTGCTCCAAAGTGCTCACTTAGCTTTCCCGCATTCCCTCACTCACATAATACATATTATCCTAATATTGAAAAAAGCCTTTGTTTCCATGCACTTATACTCCATCTCCTATCAGGCATTCCTAAAGGCATTCATTATAAGATATTAGTGGTCTCATGGTACACTTAATGACAATTGAAGAGTCACCATAATCAAGCAATAAGGACAAAATGAAATACAAATACCAAGGTGTTTGTCTGCCTATAGTGGTCACATCCAAGATTGATGAGATCAAGGATACAAAAATTGGTCATCTTGATATGAATGATTTTGTTAAAAGAATAGAGAAGTAGCCTCTAGAAAAATATCTGGAAGCCATTGTTCATAGCAACCTTCATTGGGTAGCCTCATTTCTAGTAGCAACTCATTGTATAGAGTTGTTGTTGCAAGTTGCCTCACACTACATCCGAGATGAAAAAAGTGTTAGAGACTCTTCAGGACAGGTAATGATGAGGTTGGATGTTGATTTCTTTGACGTGGTTTTCCAAGCACCAACCATTGAGAAATATATAGATATTCCTATTCAACATGCCCAAGAGGCTTATGATAAAAATCAAAATGAAGCCAAGTAGTTGATTAATATGAAATGGTTGAAGACCCCGAGGCCCAACATTTCAAGATGGCCTAAAAACCTTCCTCGCAGTGATTTCAAGGAGGATGTGTGTGATATGATTACTCTTCTTAGAAGTAGAGTAAAAGGATTGCCAAATTCATCAACTTTCCAAGAATGGATGTATGAGTACATCAAGATAATCAGGAAAAAGAAGAGTCACATTTACTGGGGTGCCCAAATCAATGATGAAATCCATGAACTACTCATCAACATGCACTCTTCTTTGAAGTTCTATATGACTTTGTACCTAGTGTATGCTGCAGTAGCCATGAAGCAATATACTAGTCTAACAATAGAAGGAGATAGAAGGTTTATACTAGTGTATAAGTACTAGTCCCAAATCACCCTCAGAGGCAACACCAAACACTTCAGAAGAGTAAATGATGCTTTCTTTGCACCTTTGCTATGTATGTTTGATCCATTCTTGGAGAAGAAAAGGGTCTCTGATGAGGCGTGTAAGGTTGTAAATAAATACAGATATATCTTCTTGCAATTTCCTACCTTCACATACCTAAGGGTAGGTTGCTACACGGGGTATCCCTACATGTTACCAAGGTATCCTTTTGACAAGTGGGTATTGATGAAACTTTGTAGATAGGTAATCCCAGTGCATAATGAATGTCAAGCCATTCATAAGCCAGGTATTAAGTTTCCAATAACCATTGGTAGATATTCAGTACAAACTATACCCAAGGCCAAAGTCGTAGCATCAGAGATGCAAATCATGACTCTAAGGACTTACAAATATAGAAATAATTTTGATTATAAAGGAATGAAAAGAAAAAATAAAAAGAGTCATAAGCATGTCTATCATTTTGAAGATATTTGGGAAGATTACAGGGATGAAGAGGATATTCAAAAAATGGATTATTGCAGGCTTACTGTAGAACATATTTTAGATCTTGGCTTGGCAGGCCTTCTAAAGAGCTTTGAAGATCTTGGTGATGTTCTAAATTTTGAGTATGATGAGAAGGAGATAGCAAGCAAACCTTTTCCTCTTATCCAATGGTCACAAAAAGAGAATACTTCCATCCAAAAAAGACTTACTCAGAATTTGAGTAATACCAGTGAATGGTTGCAAAGACAAGGAATTTAGTTGAAGCCTTTTAAGAGGGATTCTGAGAGTGAAGTATTTGAAGGAGAAGCCAGTAGGAAGCAAGAGCTCATGACCAAGAATAAGGAAAGTGTTTCTCCCTCTTCCTTACGTAGGGGACCTAAAATTACATTTACTTGTGGGAAGAGTACAACACAAACTGTTGAAGAGGAGCAAACTATTGAAGAACAACCATAAAGAGAAGAGTAGTTTGAAGATGAAGAATTGAATGAGGAAAAATAACTGAATGAAGAAGATGAAGAGGATGAGAAATTAGAGGGAGAACAAGAAGACGAGGAAGATGAACAAGAAGAAGAATGACATGATGAAGAAATGTGGACATCTCCACATGAAAATGTCACTCAAAATCCCCTACATACATCATCGCCTACTACTGCTACAACACCTCATACACCTCCTATTCCTACCTCTCCTCCAAGTCCTCTTCCCACTTCACCTCCACCTTCAACAGTTCTGCATGCACTTAAAGTGACAATACCCCCAATAGTGAATTCAATTCATTCTACTCCTTCCACAAGGTTAGTTTTGCAAAGTATTGATGTTACCTCTAATACTCTGTCATCTATTTCAAGTTTTTCATCTCCATAATTTGACATATCTTCACAAGTTGTATTCAATCGATTCATAAATGAGTCATTACCAGATACATCGAATTTGCAGATTCTAGGAATAGTGATGACTGAGACAACACCTATTGTAGCTACCACATTTGTTTCCACAAATATTGGTGACTCAGGAATTGGCAGGCAAGGCTCGAAGGTGATGTTTCTTTCCTTCCTCCATGGTTGGACTCACAAGCATCAAAGAAGAAAAAATAGATAGTCTCTCCCAATGAGTTAGATCTTGAGGAATTGGCTCCATAAAAGCCAAAGGGTAAAAAGAAGCCAAATGTTCACTCAAGGTTGCATATGGAAAAATCAAGGTACAAGTATGTGGACATAGTGGCACCACCTCAAGGTAAAATCCATGAGGAAATAAATATGAAGGACTACACCATCACAAGGATTGATCTTGGAAAGATCACAAATGCAAGTGCCAAGGATGATGCTCAAGCACCCTTGAATGCTTTGATGGAAAAATTTGATAAACTGAAGGAGACTAAAGACATGTACAAGGAAAAAGCTTAGCACTATACTTCTGTGTTGAGAAGAATCATAGAATCTTCAAAGATTGTGCAACCTGTGGCAATGAGTATTGAAGAACTCATGGTTCAAAAAGTTGAAAAATATTACTCTAAAGGTAAAATCACATATGAATTTGTTGATAGAATAATCAAACAAGGTTCACAATATATGGCCATTGTAGTGGAGAGAATTACCCCTGGATATCAAAGATAAATCTAGAGTTGGACAAAATAGTAAGTACACTTTTTGCTGAGCATAAGGAAATGGAGCAAAATCTTGAGTCATGGATTCAATTGAAGAGAGAAGCTGAGTAGGTTAGTGGGAGTTGGGATCATTCCTAATAAGGAAAATTATGTGGAAATTAAATAATCTATCAAAAACCATATAAACATCATTAAGAATCTGATCAAGGATGCTCAACAAGTACAAGAGGATGTTGAAGGATATCGTGTTGCCATGGTGAACAAGATTGAAGAGTTGTCAGGAAAAATACTTGATGACGATCACACATTTCTCCCGACAAGTAAGATTGTTCAAGTATTCAAGGAAACTATTTAGAAACAAGTGGAAGATGAAGCATTCTCATTGGCTTCAATGGACACTTTGTGCGATGTATAGTTGACCTTGGACAATCTCAAAACACATCTAGATAGGTGTAAGAAGGTTTGTTCTACTGCAAAGAAGTCCATCACAAAGATTCACACTATTATTGATTACACTTCTAGACCAGACAAAACAATAATGTAGGGAATTTTAAAGAAATATGAATATTTCCAAGCATAAAGCAAGGAACCATAAATATTTTTACATTTCCATAGATAGTTAGATTTCATGCTTTTATCATGCTTTATGTAAATAGGCGTTGGCATTTTTACATGTCTCATGCAATTACATGTAAAAACATAGATGTCCTCCTACAATCATGGACATCACATTTGAATAAGTCAAAAGTTAGTTAGGGTTTTTCCTAGAATAGCTCATTGCTTTCACCTATAAATAAGAGAGAGTGTTATTGTACTATTGAACTTTTTTCTAATGCAACAAAGTGTTGCTCATTTGTAAAGAAAATTTGAAACTATGAGTTCACATTGTGATACTATTTTCAATCAATAAAGAAGGCTAATTTGCATACCAAACTTTGTGTTGGATCAATTTTAATGAATGGGAATGTTCTTATGTATTTCACATTAGTTTATCTTATTATTCGATTGGATTAGAAATGTTTTATTAATTGAGATTGGAAGGCTTTCAAGTTGATTTGTGTAGACTTTGTGCTGCACCTTTTGCTTTAAATTGTGTAATTACTGATAATATTAGTGAATGATCTTCAAGAATTTGTGCTTGGAATTGTTCATTCTATTTGTGGATCTGTTTGTGAAGTAGATTGAAGACTTTGTGCTCCATTTGCATCACTGGTTACTTTGCTGAAGAACTCATCTTTGAAAACAACGAAATGAATTTGTGCTTTTGTTGGTTTTTTGGTTATGTATGTGATTATTTTGGTACTCGTAGACTATGCTTTGACAAGATAGAAGTATTGGGAATTACTGCTTAGGTTTTATTTAAAGTTGTAGAGCATCAAGGAATAAAAACCATGGAATATTGTAAACATATTCTCTGAAATAAGAGAGAATCATGAATGTGACACACCCCCATATGATTTGTGTAGTGTACATATTGTAAATATTTGAATAGTCTATTTTAGTTCCAATAGGTAGAAGAAGGGTACCTCCCCTTTTTGAGAGGGGATATTTTATCTCACAACAATTGTTGCTGAAATTCAAGTTTTGTAATCCGTAAAGGGATTACAAAATTTTCACCCAACATTGCTACACTAGGGTCATGAGCATAGATAGACTTTCTTGTGGAACCAGGGAATTGTACAATTAAATCTTCATAAAAAGGTCTTTTGGATGAAGATGATTGACCCTTTAATTGACTCATGGCTATAATTTATGTTTTAGCTTAGAGTTTCTATGTATGGTAAAATATTTTGACACTTTTTACATAGTAGATAAGATACACAAGGTTTAATCACAAACCCTAGAATCACAAGCTTTATTAATTTTTTAGATAGAGGATTACTTGTTCTTCACTTTTTGGAAACCCTAGTTCATCATAGAAACTTTGAAGGTCTAGAAATTCTCTCTTCAAAATAGATAGATTCCAAATGAGTCGATTGTTAGGTCGAATTGTAACATTTATAGAAGAAATATTGGTGAAAATCAATTTGCATACTTTCATATCCATCATTACTTCCAATTTGCACAAGTCAGGTGCCTCCAACTATCCATTCATCAAGTTTGATTGTGGGTCATTGATCTTTTGTCAAAAGTACACTATTTAATGATCCAATTTGATTTAAATAGCTTGAATATATTTGACACACTTTAAAAATCTTCAACCAATAAATTCATTCCATATCATATCACTTTACACGTCATGGACAAGAGGTTCATCAAGAAAATATAACTTAAAATACTAATGATGTCATCCAATAATCCACACAACAACTTTCCATAGTTTCACAACTTACCAAGGGACCCACTGTGAAGAGCTTGTGGACTCATGAAATCTGCATGAGATTATGCCATGTGTCGATAATTTGCTACCCCATCCTTTGAAATACTTGGAGGAGGTGAATGAGAATCACCCACATGTCCTTATTTTGCAATTCCAAACTTGATAACCTAGTGCCTTTTGAAGGGTCTACGGAATCACAAAACTATACCAAATGTTGACGAGTGTCCATATTTCCATTGCTCTGTATCCATTTTTTATAACCCTTTAGTTACCCCATAAACTCACATAATCCATTTAAAACATGACACCTGACACCCTTTTTGCACTTTCGTGCCTAATGCTTAACCCTTGTTGAAGCAGCCTGTAAAACTATGGAATTATTTAAAAGGTGTCATGTGTCCCACTTTGGTCTTCATAAAAATCTACAAACTTGAACCATGCTAAGATGCCACATGGCATTGATCCACATTTCTACAGCCACATCTTTCCTTAATGAACAATACTCCCACGGAAAATCAGAAAGCTATAGAAAAAGGACATGTCTCATACTTTCTGCTATTCTGCTACTTCCTTCTTAGTAAAATTTACCTTGCAGATTAGTGGAAAAGTCTTATAAGTGGGGAGGGATCATATTAAGTGCGGGTTCACTTAAGTGAGCACTAGAAAAAGGGTCCAGGAAATCTCACGATGTAAGGGGGACATAAGGTTATGACATAAGGCACCCAAAAAGGTAATGAAGGATTATAGTGTGGTGGCCAAGTGGGTAGGGTTTTAGGGTTTATAGGTCTAAACACATTTAGAAAAGAAACATTTTATGTAAACCTTACCAAGGATAACAACATTTTGCAACTTTTGCATAAAGGAAAGAACAAAGAATCTTAAAATATTGAAAATGAACTACTAGAGTTTTGAATGGATTTCAAATCACTTAATAATCTTTCTTTCTTTTGGAAGACATTTCTAAAGGAGATCATGTTCTAGTTTTTCACTTTATTTTTTATTAACTTCGACTTTTGTGCTAGAGTGAATATAGGGGTGCCTTGGAAAGGGGTTTTCCACCACAACTCAATCAAACCTCTAAAATATGGATAAGATTCTCATATAATCTCATACCTTAAAGGAAAGGGGCCCAACTTGGTAGCCTCCTCCCAAAGTAAAAGGAGAGCACAATGGTCCAAGCCCATTCTCAAGAGAGCTTTGAGAGAGAGTCGAGGATTAATTTTCCAATTATGAGAGATTATAAACTTTTCAACCTTAACCTTTATAATATTATTACCAAATCTTCTATTTGACCAAGTGAAGAGGAGCCATGAAGCTCAACATCCATAAGCCCTGCAGTATCAAATAAGTCAACTAATTCTACCATTCCATTAGAATAATATTAAAGACCCCCCAACTTATTAGAAGGGAACAACTAAGAGTTGAAACCCCCCAACCAAACACAAATCATGAAGGGAGTTATTTAAAACAATGTATATAGAATCCCATAACTATTTTTTGGTAGGTTTAGAGTTCGACACATAGATATTAACAAGAATCCAATGTAGATCATTGGATAGGTCAAAGAAGGAGACAAGGAGGTTGTTTTTATTTTTATCAAGCAACATGCCTTTCAAGTGCCAAGGGTTCCAAAGAGTGGCAATAACCCCTAAGGCACCTTCAGTAGGGAAAACACAGTAATCAATAACATGCCATATTTTTGAAGCAATTTGTGTAAAAGCTAATTTAGACATTTTAACTTCTTGGATTAGTATAATGCCAATTTTTTATTTATATAATACAACATTTTGATTGGATGCCTCTTATGAGGGTTGTTCAGCCCCATGATGTTCCAAGAGACAATCTTCATAATAAGATGAAAGGGAGAAGCATACCTAGATGTATAGTATATTTGGGCTTGATGAAGGGGTCCAAAGCCAAAGATAAGTTTGGGATTCATTTTCTTAGGGATTTGGATCTTGAAAGCTCTAGGCTCCTTTGTTTCCCCAACATAACATCTCTTGTTGCTTCTCTTGATCTTGTTTCTCTTTATGAAGGTTGGCCTTGTTTGAGATCTCCTCCCACATCAGGTTTTTTTTTCTTTTTCTTTCCATGAAAAGGATTTCATTCCTCATCTTGGGATAAATTAAAGATAGGTCCCAAGGATAAAGGGGTTGCACCAAGGAAAGAGGGAGGCTCCACTAACCCACTGCAAGAAGCCTTATCTTCTAGCAGTAGAGTAGAGTTACACTTCATCTTACCATGTGATTGAGTTTTTTCTATTTGTTCTTTTGAGAGGGGGTAGCTCAAAACAATCACCATTAAATTCTTCTTCATAGTTTCCTCTGATAGATATTTTTCATTTGTAACTAGTTTCTTCATAGTTTTCTTTGACATGTCTTTTCCTCTATAACTAGTTCCTCCATTGTGGATCTACCATTATTTCCATTTGACTCCCTGAGTTGGGGCCATTAGCTCGATTATTTTTTAAATATTTTAGAGACAAGGAGCTAGAGTGTCCCCTAGCAAGGATGGGAAATTTGGATCTAAATTTTTTTTAGGGGAAATACCCTTAGTAGGAAGGGGGAGGGGGTGCCAAGTCCTTCACAAAACCCATTGTGCACCCAAAAACATTAAGTCAATTGCAATCACCTTCAGATCCACAAGTGACTCTAAGGAAATGGTTTGCTTTGAAACTTGTTTCTTACATTTATTTCTTAGGTGGCCAAAACTATTGTAGATTTGGAAAAAGATACCAATGTTCTCATAGACAATAGGCTGCATCCAACTCCCCAACCTTGAGTTTAAGACGATCTTAGAAGGAAAAACAGTGTTAGTAGCTACATTAACAAACAATCTCACAAACAACCTATATAGATTTTTGGTGGGTAACTTTTTCGACCATTAATAACTCTCCAAAGGAGTTGGCAATGCTTTGGAGCATGTTGGGCTTCTAAAATTCTAGCGGCAGACTATGCAAGTAGATCTAGGTAGGAGCAACAACTCCTAGATCCTTAGTAGAGTTGAAACTCAATTTCCATTTTCATAAGGAAATGAGGTTTTTGAAGATTTTTTTGAGAGCCCAAGGGCCCCCCATAAGAACTTTAACCAAATCTTCCTTGGTAGAGAATTTGAACAAAAATAGGTCATCAACCATGACACTTATGGTGACGCTACCCTTCAGTTTCTAGTGTAATAAAGCCTAGCTCCCAACTTGGTCCATATTGGGGGAAAAAGAAAGGAACTTATTGACTAAGTAGTTATCCATTTCTACCAACATTATATTGAGAATATCATCAGACATATCTATCATGAGCCCTTCATCTGAGATAGAGAGATGAGGAATGGACAACGTGCCAAGAAGAGGGGTACGCTAATCAATAGCCTTATCCACAAAGGAAACAAAGCACATACACTGCCATCTAGATCCTTGCCAAGAGAAGAGGAGAAAAGGGGGTCCCCACTGGGATCCTCGCTAGGGGGACCATTCAGATAGATGCCACTAAATAAAAATCCAAAATAAAATGGAAAATAGTATAGAAGATCACGTGAAGGAACCAAAAAACTGGACACATGAGTTCAGTAGGATGTTACTAGCCTTTCAATTTCAACTTTGTGGGATAATTGTTTTCTAGAAATTATAATTTTTTGTAGTCACACATTGTAGTCTATACTTAAGATACTCTTGAGGATATCCACTTCCTCTTTTATGAAAATAGAACACACCTATTATCATGTATTATCATTCTCTTTGGAGATTTTCTACTAGATTATTCATAGTTGATTGGATTTATTTTACTTAATATGGTATCTTTTTATTCAAACACATGAACACTAATGAAATTTTTAGAGGAAAACATTATGAGACTACTTTACTCATCTCTCTTGAGGGATTTTATTCTACAACCACTATTAGATTTATTTCTTCCCAAGGGGAGGAACATTGTTTTTCAATTTTGGATCATTTTTAGTATTCTTATTTGTGTATTCACCTTAGGAACAAGAGCTACTTCTTTGTGGGGAGATTCATAGTCTCTTCTTTTCTCTCCTATGGGGGATCTTTATTGTACATTTATGAAGCAAGTAGTACTTGGGGGGTCATGTTGAGTTTATTATTTTATCACATGTTCACATTTATTTTATTTTATCTCTTTTTGAGAGGAGTTTCTTCCCATCATAATTTCTCTTTTTGCCAATTATGAGATTTATTTTGTTTTACAAGGATACCTTATTAGTCCTTATAGCTAGGACCCATCCATACACTTATCATAATTGCATTTTTAGCTACTTCCTAAGTTGCACAACAAGGGTTGTTAGAGTAAAAAATGTAATTATCTAATTGGTTATTACTAGGTCCCTATTCATAATAGGCTCATGCTTAATCTTACATAGGTCATGTATTTTTTCTCTCAATTCATAAGATTAGGACACATTTTAAGATCTAATATAATCCTCACATAGGGTTTATACAGGGTTATTTTATCCTTTATCAAGGACAATTCATTATATACTATATCAAAATTTCATTATTGTATCGATAGCATCATCAAAGTTAGATAGAAAATCAATTATTTTTCTCTTCTATCATAGGGTGCTTTGGTTGCAAGTGATTTTTGGGAGCTATGGAGTTCGATCATCAACTCTAATACTAACCTCTCATGCCTTAGGAAGACTAACTCTTCCTATATCAATCTCAATTATACATATATCTATGTGGGATCTCAAATTTATTGCTCTTTTACTTTTGGTGCCCAAAATTGACTTACTTCCACTTTTTAATCAACCATTCTATGACTTATATTAATTTTCTAGTAGCTCCACATCTAGTTTGACACTATCTTGAACAATCACATGGATAATGTTTCAAATTTCTTCCTACACTATGAGCTTTGTTCTATTGCAATCTAGTTGGACATGTCATTGTGTACTTCCTCCAAATCTTTCTCACTTTCAATATCAGCCCTCTTCTTGCTTGGTCCATCTTTACCCTATTTGTAAGTCTCTTTCTCTACACATCTATGTACCTAACACCTATGTGCATTCTTTTAATTGTTCCTTTGTGCATGATGTGTGCACTCCATCTCTATATTCATCATGCAAACTCTAGCTCTTGTGCACAAACCTATCCAAATACTCCAATGTATACTTTTCTCCCCTACATGAAGTTTTATCCACACATTCCTTTCTAAAGTTGAAACTTTAAAGAATCTAGAAACAACTAACCTAGTTTCTTGTTACTACAATTTTATGATTAAACTTGGGATACTCCTATATTAGTGATTTGCAACCTTATTTGAACTTGTGGTTCTAAAAATGCATTAGAATAAATCTAAATAAAATTCTACAATAACATGAATCCATTTAGATTTATAAATATTTAACTAATGTTAATAAATATAGTTCAAAACAAAGAATCAAGAATACATATGAATTTTTTAGAGTTTTTGTATGAATAAACACGCCCTACACATATAAACTAATCACCATTTTGTTATCATTTATACTTATTAATAGGAAGGATAGAACTATGAAGAGAGTTTGCTAATTTATGACCTTTATTATGTTTATACAATTGAGTTCTTTTTAGTATTCTAAAAAAGGAGTTTATGTCATCAAATTTATTTAATCCTCTTATTTCTATTCTTAAAAATGCCTATTAATTTGATTAATATATTTCTCATAAAATTTATCAAAAAAAAACTTAAAATTAAATTAAAATACATTAGAAAGAAATTAATCATACATTAATTTTTATAATATCAAACACAATAAATACTTTAGAATTAAAAAAAATTATAGAAATTAATAATTGCATACACATTAAACCAATTTTAATAATACATTTAAAATTAAATTTTATATTTTAAATTAATATCTTAGTGTGTCAACCTCAATGAGGTTGAAATCATATAAGCCACCCAATTTTTAAAATGTTTCAAATAATATAGGTAATGAAGTTTTATATAGTGTCCTTTTTTAAAAGAAATAAAATAATTAATATTGCATAGAGTCCTCTTGATATAAAATATACTCCTTTTTTAAGGATAGGTTTGAGGTTTAAGTATGAATGCCTACAAATCAAATGTGTCGTAGTTGGGCGTTTATCTTATTACCTTACCATAGACAACGATATTTATTATACAAAATTGAAATAAGTTATGAAATGATTGAAACCAAAAATTAATTAAATTTATCAATAGATAATATATTTCTAGTTTAGCCATCTAACTTTAGTGCGCACCCATGTGATTGATTATTCATTAGCTTAGTGGATACAAATTATTATAATCTATTGGCCCATACATGAAAGTATATAGATATTTGTAAAATAATCTTTTTAACTTATATTAAATTAATAGGGGATATGTATAATATATATTAATTTATATTAATAATTTAGAGTTGCGAGTGGGATATATTAAAATTAAATATTATTTCAAGAAAGTAAATGTGTTTGATAAAGAGTATTTAACTTGAGGTTTGATGATCAATGGTTTTATTATAATTTTGGAATTCAAATTGTCTTGAAACAAATTATTATTTTTATGATTGTGTTTAGGTCAAATTTTACACAAGATCTATGTCATTATCTACATGAGCCCATAATGCTAAGACAATTTCAATGGCACAAATCTAGTCTCCAAATATAGATTTGATATAACATAATATGTATTTTTATTTCTAGATTCTTTGTTGCCTACTCTACTAGGAGAACTAGTGGTACTTAAAAATATCTTCGAAGTGATATCAAATCACTAGGGTACATGTTCTCCTAGGTTAACCAAAAAAAATACTAGCATTATAGTGTGTGCCTGATCAAAATACATCAAGCTTCAAACTTGGAATTGCTTTGAGGATGATTATGTAGATCTAGATTCATTTTAGTGCCCCAATGTAAATGTTCTTAGTATATGATTATTTCTTAAATGCAAACAATTTTTCTTTGATGTTTGATGATGTTAAATGAATAAAATTTAATACTTTTAAATGCAATATTGTAGCAACGAATCAAGCAAACATGTGTTTAGCTAGCTCTAGAGAAGAAATGAATGGACCTTAGTAAGCCAAATTTTGAATTTGAGTTTTAAAAAATTAGGGATCATAAATGCAATAACCTAGGATAGAATACTACTACAATAAAGATGGATAATTAATGTATGGGGACGGGTGTAATGATGGTCATAATAAATCAATGATGTATAAAAATATGCATAGATACAAATGCGATATAGAAATATATGAAAATGTGTGTGAATGGATGAGTAACAACATGGGGGAGTGGGGTTGGCTTTGGAGGATAGCATACCATTTGTCAATATGTTATTTCATTATCAATATCTCAAAATGGGAAAAAAAGAAAAACTAGAATTGATGTGGGTATACAAATTGCACCATTACATATTTCCTCACTTTGAGGCGCATGTGAATCTTAAAATGATCATGCATCTCAAAGTATGTAGCACTCAAAAACACGTATGTAAATTTAACATGTCTAAACATACAAAGATATCTAATTCCATATAAAATAATGGACCACACTAAATATAATTGTTTCTATCCTTGGTTTAGCATGTGTGCTCTACTGGAACTTGCAAAGCAAGAAAAATATATGCAATGAGTAGCATTTTTCATGCAAGTAAAAGTGAAGATAATTACAAGATAAAATATATCATCATTAATAATGAAAAGGAGATCAAGGAGATAGAAGAGTTAGAAATAAAACATGTATAGAAAATGGTAATACTCCACCTATCTTGGCAATCATGGGATGACAAGCCATATTGGGCACTAAAATATCATGTGGTAATGATTTGTCTAGGCATGGTGATAAGTCTCTATGTAGGAACCTACAACTATATGCGATATGAACACATAAGTGTTAGTGATAGACTATGCCATGTTCAATTGGTTACATTGATTACATATAAGGAATTATAGGAGAAAAAAAATGCATGAAAAATATATATTTAGGCTAAACATGTAAGAATTTAAATTGTCTAAAGAAATAATTATGATAAATTCATGAATAAAGAAGCAGTTAAATGATTTCAAGTAATAAATTAATGTAAGTAGATGGGATGCAGGTGTAATCAATGAATTAAGTTGCCCCTAGCATTGAAAAGAAATAATATTTGTATAGCCCTTAATAAATAGAAATACTCATGTAATAACATAAAAATATATAAAAGACATATGCCCCTAATTTGGATACATAAGTATACAATGGTCAAGGTAAGCAGTAGGTCCATGGTGGTAATAGAAAAAGCCTAAAACCAACCCTTAAGTGTTTTTGGTTAAATAAAGAGAGTTATGTGAATCTAGGATTGACTATTACTATGTATTTATCTATTTGAACCTAAAATAATATAATTATTGTTATGTGACATAAGTGAAATAATTAATTTCAAATTTATAATAAAATTAAATAATCATTAAGCTAATAAATGATAAACTAAAGTAAAATAGTGAAGATAGGAGAAATGGTTTCTATATAGTGTAGGCTAATAGGATGAGTTATAGTGGGTTGGGTACTCTTTTTTAGGATAAGTCATTTCATGCATCTCCATGTTCCTTAGAATGTGTTCTTGAGGACATGAGAGGCTAGAATATTTATTATTATTTACCTATGAAAAATTGTAATTGCATTCATAGAGGTGGACACATGTTCAATGATGGTTACAAAGTATATTGAGAGAATATTTCATCTAGGCATCCACTTTCTAGGTAGGGACCACCCAAACTTGCATTTCAATGAATGTTGACATATTTTATATGCACGCTATCCAAATTTGGGAACCCAAGTTTGTATGTTTTAGGTTTGAGTCATTAGAGTTGTTGAAGAGTAATGGCACAATCAAGATTGACGAAGTTTGATTGGTTTTGGGTTGTAGGAGTTTATGGTGAACTCCTCAAACACCCTAGAATCACTTGCAAGACAAAATAACTTCCACAAGAGAGAAATGGCAGAAATATCATGCTATGATTAAGGATGCAAGAATGCTAAACTGAATATGGCAAAGTACATATGAAGTCTTCTTATATAGGCAAGGTGAGAGATAGGATTAGACAAGATCATGCCAAGTTTCTTAATCCTATCACATGAGACAACTAAGTCCTAACAACCTAGGAAACACATTAAATTCTCAATGAAACTATTAAATACATGAGAGAATTATTAAATTTCTAGATAACTAAAAGTAAATAATGAGACATGCCCTCATTATAACTAACTTCTAGAAATGACAACTAGGAAACTTAAATCCTAAGTAAACTTATAATAATGTGAATAGTTCCTCACTAATATCTAGTTAGGAAATATCCCCATTCACAACAACACACCCCATAAGTGCAACTTGTGAGTGTATTTATGATGCAAATGATGCAATGATGGGTCCCAACTACTAGGCCATGTTAGGTACCCATGTACAAATGCAATGCAAAGAAATCTCTCACAAATGGAGAAAACCCAATGGCACAAAACTCCTCCCCAAAAGAGAGATGAAATGCAATAATGATATCCATCACATATCCAATCAATCTTTATCCACATAAAGGATGATAAAAGAGATTATACAACCTCCCCATAATGAGATAACTTGCTGCAAGAGAAGCACTGGAAGTACATTGTGGAGTAACACTTGAATCTTTAATTTGACAAGAAAGGAAAGATAATTCTATTTTCTAGAAACCGCATTAGAGTCACTCAAAGACTCAAGTTCATAATCATGATAAAGCAACAGTAGACCTAATGCCAAGGAACACTGGAAAACTTGAAAATTGGCACAACTCTGGAATCTATGAAGCAACAGTTGATTGAGAAATATCTAAAATTGAAATGAAGTGTAGAGAAAACACAAACCTAATGCAAGGAAAAAAGGAAATAGTGCATGCACTAATGGATGTTCACATCTACCTCCATGATAAAAAATTAACCTTAGATCTGTGTAGAGGACAAAATCAGCTTTCCAATGCCACTTGAATCATGAAAATCCAATAACTAAGGCAAAAGTTATGAAATTTAAAAAAAAGTTGAATTTAGCTTGCAGGAAACAATTTTTTCTAGTAAAAAAGTTTTACTTCTGATTTAATTTATGAAAAATCTACTCACTGTTTGTAGACAATAACAAAAACCAAAGATATTTTAATGCTAAGAATAAAACCCAATTTTTTTTTTTCGATCCACCAAACAAAAGATGAAAAAATAAATTTTATTACCTTCAACCTCTAGAAAAAATGACATGTGACACTTTTTGGATAGCAATTTTCTTTAGATTTGCTCAAGATATGCAAAATCTAAAAGATAACTAGATGATATTTTTACCTTGGGAACAAAACCCATAAATTGTTTTTTCTTACAAATGAGCTAGAATTCTGAATCAAAAAAGAAAACGACTCCAATGAAAAATGGTTTTATTTGAACCCTTGCAGATTTGACAAAATATATCAGATTTTTGATGAAACAAAAGCCGATTTTGACTTTCTTTGACGCCCTGGTTCAAAGGTGAGGTTATCAAGACCTCAAATTTCACTCAGCAAAACATTCATGCCAAGATTGGTCCCTCAGATCTGGGAAGAATTATATAGCATTGAAGCTTTGATACCATGTAGGAGTTTATGGTGACCTCCTCAAACACCCCAGAATCACCTGCAAAACAAAATAACTTCCACAAGAGAGAAATGGTAGAAATATCATGCTATGATTAAGGATGCAAGAATTCCAAACTGAATATGGAAAAGTACATATGAAGTCTTGCTTATATAGGCAAGGTGAGAGATAAGATTAGACAAGATCATGACAAGTATCTTAATCCTATCACATGAGACAACTAAATCCTAACCTAGAACACACATTAAATTCTCGATTCAAATATTAAATGCATGAGAGAATTATTAAATGCCTAGATAACTAAAAGTAAATAATGAGACATGACCTCATTATAACTAACTTCTAGAAATGACAACTAGGAAACTTAACTCCTAAGTAAAATTATAATAATGTGAATAGGTCCTCACTAATATCTAGTTAGGAAGTATCCCCATTCACGCCAACATGGGTTAGGCTATGTGAAGGCCATGTGAGCATTTAATAAATTTTTACTATGTTTACAAGATTCCAAGGGGTGGGGTGTATTGTTTTTGCATTTGGTTTTTCCTTTTCTTTTGGGAAATCACAATGGTATTCTCTTCCATGTTTTTCTATTTATTGGGTTCTTGAGATAATAGTTTCATGATTTTGAGTTGCAAGTAACAAGGTGCTACCAAATTGTTTAGAGAAGTGAAGTGTATTTTTGTGCATCTCTCCTTGAAGATTGATAATATACATGCCATCTCCCTTATGAGGAGTTTTTCCTTGAAATAGATTTTCCACATAAATATTTGTCATCTTTGGCATTGTTATTTTTATTACATTGTTTTTGATAAGATAAGCAACATTTACATGGTGTTGTACCCTTTACACAATGAGTTGCAGGGGCCAAATGGAATGAGAAAGGTTTTGAAAGGAATAAGCACCTTTTACAAAGCTAAAAAAGGACATGACTAAACAAAATAGAACATCACCAACAGAAGAACTGTAGAAACACAGTAGAGGACAAACAACACTTGGCCATTGGACAATTAGGAGTGACAGAACACACATGACCAATCAATAGTTCAAAGTCAACAACTAACAAAGTTATGAGCCAACAAACAACCCACAACAAAACAACCCCTAGAGACTGCCTGAAATAACCATGCCACAAACCACCTGTAGCAGCTAGACTGGAGCAAACCTTCTGCTTAGAATAGACAAAATTGTTCCTTATAGATTCCCAACAAAAAATTGAGGGCCCAAAAAAACCTCCAGGAATAGTTAGACAATGAACCACCAGCATCAGTAGGACTGCAACAGACCTCCCGCTCAAATTTGGAAAAAATGAGCCCACCAGATACCACCATATGAGGGGTTAAAAACCTAAGTGCCAGCAGAGAAACTTTCTTTAAAATGCACCATCCAACTGTACACAAACCCCAAAACCACCTCAAAAGTATGAGGCTCCCGTCTATAGGAGAGGAAGAAGTGAGGACCAAAACTACCAAAGAAACCATCCTCTAGAGAAAGCATGTTCCACCTCAATAGGAACCAACTGAAAAGAGAAGCACTTCCCACCATTTCTACAACCACCAGCTCCACCTCAATAGGAGAGGGCTTCACCTTAATAGGAGCAATATTCACCTCAATAGAATACATCGATAGTAGAACATAGTAGCAAGCAAGAATTCCAATAGAAAAGGAAAACGCCTCCTTGAATGGCACCCAAAAGGATGAAAACAAAAGGAAGGACAACACCAACCTCCCAGCCAACATAATCAACCTAAGCCACCATAAATCCAGTAGCTCCTTCCTTAGATCAAGCACCGACTACCACAAGGGGCCACCAACCAACTGAGAACCCAACACCATCCACCTAAGAATGATATTCGTCAAAGAAACAACCACCATCCAAGCACAAGCCTTGGCTCAGAATGAGTCCACACCCTTGCACAAACTAACTAGCAAGGAAAGTAGGGAAACCTTCATTAGACCAACCCAAAAAAGATGGGCTTTCACCAAAAAAATTAACAAAGGTTCAGTATGAACCAATCCCAAGCCAATCACCCTACACTGCACCAACCCAAAGAAAAAAAATAATAGAACCAACATTTTGCAGAAGCAAACTCTATTGCTAACCATGTCATGAAAGGCCATAAACACTTTCAAAACCCAAAAAAAAGAAGCAACCACCGAGGAGCAACACTTCCCATAGCCAACCAAAACCCACCAAACTGGCTCAACACCACAGAGCACGACAGAAGAGGAACTAACCCCAACACCCTACTAACAACCCAACACACCCCCCAAGACAAAAAGGTAGGGTGGGAAGAAGCATCCAGATCAAATGCAACATGAGTAGCTAACCCCAGGCCAGTAGAGCCCAGGCTCACACTATAATAGGACAACAAGGACATGTCCAAAACATTCCCCAAACCCATAGGGACACCATCCCCACAGACTCGAACAAGAGAACGAGGTAGGGTAGGAAGAACCAAAATGGCACAAGGAACCACAATGACCAAACCAACACTAGCAGAGCATGGGGAAATCCAAAACTTCTCCCAAACACCCAGAAGGAAAAGATTTTACCAAAGGCCCATACCGAGCCAGAAGGCGA
The DNA here is from genome assembly GCA_007258455.2 of Sequoia sempervirens. Taxonomy (NCBI): domain Eukaryota; kingdom Viridiplantae; phylum Streptophyta; class Pinopsida; order Cupressales; family Cupressaceae; genus Sequoia; species Sequoia sempervirens. The sequence continues at coordinate 272,472,199 of VDFB02105785.1, read as the reverse complement.
CAACAACTCTGTCTGATATGGAACCAACAAAGCCACCACCAATAGGAAGCTTTGAAAAATCAAACCAAATCCCATTCTTAGAAGCCACAAAAGGAGCCTAGAATGGACACACCCGTTCAATGGAGGGAACAATAAGATGACCACCAACAACACCAGGGTAAGCAAGAAGTAGCCAACCTCCAACCACAACAACGATAGAACCTAGCCAGGCTCCATCCACATCAACGTCTGAGCCTTCATCCCCGTCCTCAGATCTATCAACCCCATCCATATCCATTTTGAAGGGAAAAACCACACCCCCCACGAAATAGCACATGAAATGAATAGGCCACTCGAGCCTTCCAAACACATCCCACATAGGAGAACCGACACCAGCACTTGAGCCATAAAAGCCGAAAACAGACTGCAGAGAACTCCCACCTGCCACTAGAAAAAGGGTAATAGACCAAATCCCAGAGTGCTAGGAAACGTACAACAACCCCCGATCAGGATCACCATCATCCTCAGATTCCTCAACATCGATTTCCTCAGAAAAAATTCAAAAATCCCGCTCCATGGTGTTTTCTGCTCAACGCCACAACCATCAATTGGGCATAATGTTAGGGTTAGGTTGAGGGTGAGATTTTTGGGGACATTGTTGTGAATATGCTAATCACATAATCATCTAAGTGGGTAATATTTGATAAGATTAATTTCATATTTGCAAACACATGAATGTTATTGTTATAAATTTTTTACCTTAATTTCCAACATTTGGTATCAAAATCGGGTTTTTTTGAGAGGACACCTTTCTTTTAAGTGTTGAAGGATTATTTATTGCAATGTGAGCTTTTGTATTGTGGGTTTTGTAGATTTGTAGAGAAGATTATGTAGACACGTTAACTATACTGATTGACATTGTGCATTCGATCCTGACTTACTAACATCGGTTCTTCCTGAATCATCCCTCGGTCTAACCATTTAATCAAATTCCCCTATCTAATTAAATTCATCAACTTTCATCCCTTAATTAAATAAATCATTTTATCTGATTAAGTCACTCTCTCTTGTTAATTAAATCAATCCATCTGATCTAATTATCCCTATTTAATTAAATAATCAATTTATTTGATTAAATCCTTAAAGTCTATCCATTAAATTAAATAAATTAAAACCTTATTTGATTTAATCTAACACCATCCCTTTTAATTAAATAAATCAAAATATTTATTTAATTAGCTTCTTATCATATTCCCCTCTTATTTGGTTTAAATAAACCCATAAATCTAAGTCAAATAAGTCACATCATCTAATCTCCTGTTAAATTAATTAACCCTTGATTAATTTAATCTAATCTCATAACACATCCTCTAGATAATGCAAGTTGCACATGAAAATAGATTTAATTCATTTATTAAATCTCTATTTTCCTCACATGGCATCTTTTGGAATATCCTCTCAATTTGAATTCAAAAATTCCAAGTCAACATGTACATCCAACAAGGCAATAACTTCTTCTTATATGTCCTTTTCCTTGAGCCAAGTGGCATTTATTTCATTTTCCCTTTCCTCTTACATGTCATTTCAACAATTTTGAATTTCAAATATTGGCATTTATTGGCACAAACCCCAAATCTTGCACATCCATCATCCATTCATAGCTTGACAAGTGGCACCATATCATTGGATGAATGTTAGTCCCACATTGCTCAAATTTGGGCATTCATCCATCTTGAAATCCTATAAATGAAGAGCTCCTCTCGTCATCCATCCACTAGAATCTTTATGGCTTGATCTGCATCATCCATCCATTTCCCTTCCATCATCCATCCCATCCATATCTCCATCCATCACTCAGCCACTCGCATTCGCACCATAGCTTGGTCCTATTTTCGTATCATGATCCCTCATAGTACTACTCAGCCCATCCTCAAGGTCAGTTTGTCCTGCTTTTATCAGAGTAGTCTATTGCATCATGCTGGGGGCATGTTCTTATCGGATTGGATTCGTGTATGATCTTAAAATCCTCAAATCCTCAAATCCAAAAACATCAGAAAATCAAAAAATCCAAGAACATCAGAAAATCAGAAAAATCCAAAAACATCAAAACATATCAAATTCCAAAAACAGATCAAAAAGTCAGTCAAAAAAGCCAAAAACAGGGTTGTCTTGTCGAACTACATTGTCTCTGAGCTTAAACATAGGCAAGGTTGATCTTTGATCATCCCCTGAGACATTTAGGTCAGTCCTATAGGAGTCTGTCATAATAAACTGGCATTTCATCATGTATATCTTCATCTGTAAATTGGTCAAGACGTCAGTTGAACTACGTGGTCTCTGCGTGTATAACATAGGCAAGGCTAGTCTATTGACCAGCCCTCGAGGCCCCTAGGATAGGTCTTTAGGTTAGTCTCTTGGTTAAAATCTTTGAAAATCCCAAAACATTTGGAAAATTGAAAATCAAAACATTTGCAAAATCTCAAAAAAAAAAAACCAAAGACAGCCTCAAAACATTTCAAAAACATCAAAAACATCCAAATATTTGAAAAAATCCATCCTTCTCATCTCGCTTACACCCGCAATAACACCACTCATAATAAACTGATCGCCATCCTCAATCTTTGGTGAAACAATCAGAAACAAGTCTAGTAGCTTAAAAGTGGAACTCAAAAGCGTCAAGTCTTAAGTTTAAGTCAGTGTGTAAGCAAATTGGTCACCTCTTCGTATCGGTAACTCATCATTTGAATTTGTCCCATATCAATCATCCCTTATAAACGAAATGACATGCCGCCATCCACTAACATGTCTTAGGATGAATCCAAGTCAACATGTACATCCAACAAGGCAATAACTTCTTCTTACATGTCCTTTGCCTTGAGCCAAGTGGCATTTATTGCATTTTCCCTTCCCTCTTACATGTCATTTCAAAAAATTTGAATTTCAAATATTGGCATTTATTGGCACAAACCCCAAATCTTGCACATCCATCATCCATTCATAGCTTGACAAGTGGCACCATATCATTGGATGAATGTTAGTCCCACATTGCTCAAATTTGGGCATTCATCCATCTTGAAATCCTATAAATGAAGAGCTCCTCTCCTCATTTTATCATCCACAAACATTGCAAAGTTACCATGCTAAAATACTTAGCCATTCTCATCCATCATTTGAATTCTTAGCTAGGCTTTTTGCAGATTTGGCTTAGAGTTCTCATCTTTCATCAAAAGTGGATCAATATCATCTTCAACATATCAAGATTTCATCATAGGAATTGGGAAAGGGCCGATTTTCATATCAAATTGGCACCAATTCCCCTATGGGATCAAGTGTTTGCTTCTTTAATTAGGATTAAATCTAGTTTTATCTTTTGTATTGTGTTCTTCATCAATTTCTTTCCTATTTTGAGTTTGCAAATGGATTTCATGGGGAATCCTTGTTTAGACTTGCAATATCTAACTTGAGGTGTTTATTCTCCTTGTTTTGCAGGTATCTAGGTTGGGGTTCACACATTTGGTGCTAGAAGGAGGGCTTGATATCATTAATTCTAACTTTTGCTTGAAATTTCTACGTTTTTCTTCACACATAGGAAATTTGAACGCAAGCTCGTCAGCGTCGTTGTTTTAGCACCGCGGGCTCGTCAGCATCGCTGTTTTAGCACCGCAGGCTCGTCAGCGTCGCTGTTTTGGCACCGCTAGACTCATCCCGCCAAAAACATTCAATTTTTTAACTTTGCCGCTAGACTCGTTGACTTGTAGAACCTTTTGAAGTTTTTGAAAATAGCGATGCTGGACACAAACTCTGATGCTGGGCGAAATTGTGACGCAATCGAGCTCTCTGTCCCGACACAGAGCGCCGCTGACTGGTAAAGCGGTGCTGTAAGAGCACTACTGGGAGAAAAAAATAGCGACGCCTTCACGAGTTGCGAGGCTGGGAGACAGTAAAAGGGAGAATTTAATTTTTCAGCACGTGCTTTTGATTTATGATTTATTTATATTCTGTTTTCTGGTTTTTAACTTCTATGTTTTTCCAGAATCTAACTTTTTTTTCTCCTTTGTAGGTTGGAAATTGAAAACTAAAGGAGGAGTATGATGATGATAATTTGTCCAATCAAAGTGTTTTTAAACATTTAAGTGTTTGTTTAACACTTCTTTAAGAATTTGTCATCTTTTCATTCTTAGAACACTAGTTTTCATTTGGGCTTAAAAAGAACCTTTCAATTTATTCTTGCAAAAGGTTAAAACGAACAATAGGATCAACAACTTACTAGATTTCGTTTATTGGATTAACAAATTGAACAAATGTCTTTCACTTGTGATTTGGTTCTCTAAAAACGAATTCACATATTGCTTTGAGGATTTAAAAAGAACAAGTGTAGCTTTGTTTTTGTGAGGGCTTACTTAGACTAAAGCCATTGAAAAAGGACGTATGCGCTTCTCTCGCACTTTATAGCGATCTTGAGAATCAAAAGGCATTTTTCATGACTTTGGGATGAGATAAATCAATCACCTCCACACTTCGATTTGGGCTTAAAATTGAACAAAATCTTGTGCGAGTGTGAGTGGGGGCTTTGTTGCGTATATTCTCTCTCTTTGTTGCATACAAGGATTGATTGAGTTACGAATATTGTTCTTCATTCGCTTTTGTTTATCCTAGAGGGCTTACCTTGGGGAAAAAGTACTCACCCAAGGGAACGACTCAACCGGTAACACTCTAAAGCCAAGAGTATTTCTAGCTGGGATATAAATGTGGATATTGGACGAAACGCCAATATCACACGGTTGACTCTGACAAGATGGATCTGAAAGGGGACTCTTGCCATGTTGGGTCAACTCCTATGAATGGAAAGTCCTTACTAAAACCCATGTGCTAGAATTTTCCAAAATCCTTTTATCTATTTGTTGGTGCAAGAACGGTCGTTCTCAATCCATCCTACACTTTTACAGTCTTCTAGTAGAAATGGAAAACATGCCATGGGAGTTTCATGGGTGTTGATGCTTGGCTGCCTCGTATAAGTGAGTGCCGTGGAGGGGAGCCAGTGGGGTCAAGCATCTAACCATTCGCTAGAGATAAGCGTAGCTAGACTTGTCCAAGTGGGAATCCAACAAATATTGTCTTACACATCCATAGGATTGTACTTATTCTTGGGTTACAAAATGCATTGCTTGATCGAAAACATCTCAAAAACAAACACTTAACATCATCCAAATTTCAAACCCTTTTGAAGACAAATACAATTGACTCAATCCATATGTTATTGCTTTCCCTTGGGATTCACATCCTTAGAGGTTTCTAAACATTGGATTATATCTCAATTTTCCTTCTTAAGTAAACAATAGGAAAACCCTTGCCTTGAATTCATTGAATTTCCACATAATATATCTTGTGGGGTTTGAAGAAATTAAGACATTGGACATCTTAGTTTGAAAACCTAATTGAAGAAAGTGTTTTTTGGTAAAATAAAGACATTAAGCAAAGCTAAGAAAAATGAAATTTCATATATGATTGAAGACTCACAACCTCAAAGCAAAAAATCATTGGTTGGAAATCAGAAAATGAATGTTCAAATGAAATCATTTCTTGGTTACAAAGGTCATTAGGAAGCATTTGCATGCTCTTCAATACCTAGGTCTAAGCAAACAAAGTGTACCTTTTTAGGTTCATCTTAGGATCAAAACATATCAAAATATCTTTTTCATCCATCCTCCAAAACATCAAAACAAATTCCATCTCATCATCACCTTTTGAAAAATCTTGAAATCATCCTTAATACTAGGCTTTATGGCAAAATCAAAATCCTTGAAAACATTAGCAAAAACACCTTTGGATAGGTATGTGTAGATGTATCCTTTTGCATATACTTAGTCAAAGTCATCAAAATCATCTTGTCTAGCTTAGTGTATGTAGATGAATCCTTCTTCATATGCTTAGTGAAACAAATCATCTTGTTTGAATAGGTGTGGGTAGATGCATCCTTCTCCTCACACATATCCAAATTATCATCCTTTGAACAAAGCTATCCCTTAGATCATCATCCAACATCTTAGGGTCTTTTTTTTCAAAAATCAAAATCAAAGTCAAAATCAAAATCAAGGACAAAATCTCAAAAATCCCAAATCCAAAATCAAAATAAAAATCAGCAAGTCCTAAAAGCCTAGTATCTCATTCAAAAACCAAAACATTCATATCATCATCACATCATCACCTTTGATCCTCAAGGCATCCTAAAACATTCTACTTTGGGACATAAAATAGAGATCAATCCCAAGAATCAAGAGATTCATCTCCCATATTCTTGATCCTTGTTTTATGGTTCTAACAAGATCTCAATACAAGAATAGTTTGGAAGCCAACAAAGAAACACCCGCTTCAAGCGATCTTAGCCAAACAAATGTAGAAATTAATCTAGCTAAATCAAGTAATCCATTGACCCTCTCATCATCGCAAAATCTGCAAGAAGAAAATCAAGGAGAGGACCCCACCTTTGGAATGTCTCGCGAGGAAATGACTAAAATGCTACAAAATCCAGACAACCATAGAATAATCAGCATCATGATGAGACTTAACCCTTCGTTGTACATGCTTGAACTAGCAAAACAAGGGGCCAAGTTGCCTTTGGATTTTGATATAAGTACTATAGTGGATACATCATTTCCTTCGATCTCATCCACCATCCCCATTTCATCTACACCTCCATCCCAAAACATCACGCAAAACATTACACAAATTACAACATCGTTTGCTCCAACACAACCCAATGTCAACAAGGGAAGTACATTTCTCAACGCTTTTCAAGCACATCCCCTTGTTAATAATCAAAACATGGACGCAAATGCCACATTGGAACAAAACATACCCAAAAACCCATTACACAAAAATGTTCCTCTCACATTCCATCACGATCCATCATCATCATTTTTTCACGCAACACCTCAAACACCTCTTCTCACAAATTTACAAGAAGAGCGAGATACGTTCGGAACAGGGGGCATCTTTGACACCACAACATTTTCACAAGGACTCGCACCCCTTACATTTCCACCACTTCCACCATTGCCATTATCATCTGCACCACTTCTTGGTTTAGGGCTTCCCCCTCTACCAAGTATCAATCAAACTGCTATCCCAACCATCAATCAAAACATTGTACCGAACACTCAAAATTTGTCGTTGATATCACAACAACAAACGATACACACACAAGCAATGACAACATCATCAAACACACCCCTAGCATCACAAAGCATGGTTTCTCAAGGACCAATCTCATCAATAGCACTATCCAACACCCAAACACATCAACACAACATCATCATCCACCACCATCAAATCCACCACCACCCCCACCACCACCAACATTCACCACATCAAACCAATTCGACGCAGCATTGCAAGCTGCATTTGAAAGAGGATACCAACAAGTGCAGAAACAAAAAGCAGTACACCTAGTTGCTCAACAGGCTGCTCAAGCTGCACAATCCGCATTACAAGCGCAACAAGCACAACAAGCACAACAAGCTCAAGCGTTATTGCAACAACAACAACAAGCCGCCCAAGCTGCGCAAGCATTACAAGCACAAAGGACCACTCAAGTGCAACTTCTATTGCAGCAACAAGCCGCACAAGCACAAGCACAAGCACAAGCACAACTTCTTGCATAAGTAGCACAAGTGCAAGCATATCAACAAGCACTAAAGCAATACCAAGAGCAGCAAGAAGTAGTAGAAATGGTAGCCCAACAACAAGCGTTGTGGGAATAATAGCAAGCACAACAACAAGCGTTGTTGGAACAACAACAAGCACTAGTGCAACAACAACAAGATCAACAACAGGCGTCGTTCATTCAAAAGCAGGTAGAAGCCTACCTCGCTCGCCAGAACATACATATACCATCAAACAATGCACCGACCAATCCATCAACAATTGAAACACCCCACAACACCTTCATCCCACCCCCTGATCCGCAAAATGATGTGACGACACAACTTAGGTTGCTCTCGCAACAAGTGCTCGACCTTCAATCAAGGCAAACAACCAAGACACCAAGCAACTTGTGTCCCTATCCATTTGATAGGAGCTTAGAAATGAAACCATTCCCCAAGGGATTTGAGATCCCTAGATTTGACAAATATCGAGGGATGGGCAACCCTAAAGATCACATCAGGGAATTCCAGGTTCATTGCATGGAGGTCAGATATGATGATACTTATCTGATGCGGCTATTTCCTAGGAGTTTAGCAGGCAATGCTATAGAATGGTTCTCTCACCTTCCTTTAGGAATTAGAACATTCCAAGAAATTAGAGATGCATTCATTAGGAACTACGCATGTAACATTGCAATGGATGTCAGTCTCGAAGAACTATACGCTCTAAAACAAGGAAAGAATGAATCTTTTGCTTCATTTCTTCAATGATGGCGATCCAAGGCCAATCAGAGCAAGTGGACCATGCCAGAAGAACAACAAGTTTGCACCATCATAGCCAACCTTGAAATCCGCTTGGAATTTCATCTCAAGGTTCAGGGCATCACCACATACAATCAACTAATTTCCAAGGCGCTTAGCATCGAAAGAGCCCTTGTGACCCAACTTGCAGAATCAACATCATACCATGAACAACAAAACAACTGCCCATCATCCAATTACAATGATAAACCTCGCACATGGGCAAGGAACAAAAACATCACTAATGATGGTGTCGTCGATGCCAAGGTGGTCATTAGTGGTCCACACCAAAATACACCCACACCGCAAAACCAAAATCAACACCAAAACACTCATCACACAACATACCAACCCAACAACAATCCAACCATCAATAACCTCAATGATCAAAGAGGACCACCCCAATGCAAAACTTATCCCAAACGAAAATACACTATTTCAGGGGAACCACTTGAGGACATAATGAAAAAGTTGATTGACGAAAAACTCATCAAGCCTCCTACATTTGAAAATTACCAAGAAACTGATGTCAAACCTCCTTGGTATAACGAGAATCAACTTTGCGAATTTCATAAAATCAAAGGTCATACCACAAAAAATTGCATGAGACTCAAAAATATCATCCAAGATCTCATTGACAAGAAAATCATAAACGTGGAACAACCTACTGAAAATCAGGATCTTAAAATCTACACGAATCCGATGCCGAATCATGGCAACAAAGGGAATAAAAATGATAAAGGAAAGGGTAGTGTAAATCATGTGTACGAAATAGTTGTTGCCTCCCTAAATGAAGACTACATAGTCATCACCATCAAGGGCGCCCACACCAAAGATTGTGGAGTCACCACAAGAGGCGGGAAAGTCACCATTGCAGGATCATCCCAACCTAATAGAATCCCTTCATCTAGATCCGTTCCACATAGCTACAATGTTGTAGAACAACTCAAGAGAACGCCAACACACATCTCCATCATGGAGTTGTTAAAAATATCATCAACGCATAAAAAGATTCTTGAGGAAGCATTAGCCTCATCCACTACCCCCGCAGATCTTGATGCAGACCAATTCCAAGCTATGGTCGGAAATATCATAACACCTAATCTCCTTACATTCTCTGACCAAGATTTCCCCACCCAACCATCTCATAACCGTGCAATTCACTTGGAAGCCATTGTAAACAAGAGCAAAATAAAAAGGGTCTTGGTGGATGGAGGTGCAGGTTTGAACATTTGTTCTCTCAGCCTCGTCAAGCAGTTAAAAGTATCAGAAGATTCCATCGACAAAGGAAAGGGCATCACGATAAGAGCATATGACGACCAAGAAAGAGTGTTTCAAGGCATAATTAAACTCCCTATTCAAGTAGGGCCAATGCTCATGGAAACCACCTGTCAGGTCCTGGACCTCGACTTTCCATACAACATCCTCCTAGGATGCCCATGGATCCATGCGATGAAAGCTGTAGCATCAACCTTCCACCAATGTGTGAAATTTACACATAATGGACAAGAGGTCACCATCCATGGAGATCCCGAACCGTTTTCATATTGCAAAAATCTTGAAGCCAAGTATTACAAAATTCCCCAGGTGCCAAAGAATGATGAGGGCCCATCCACATCATACATTGACCCCGCCATTCTCACATCCACTTCTATGACAAAGACACCCGCCATCCCCGCCATTCCTACCATCTTCGATATCAAGCTCATCATCCAGGAGGACGGTTGTGGAAGCTACAAACTCCCTAACAATGCTTTTGTAATAGGAGAGTTACCACAATCTCCTAGATCACGGGGACGTCCACAAGAAAACCAAGCTTCCACATCACAAACGTATCCAGAAAACTATCCTGAATTCACAAGATGGGGAGACCTTGGCCATGAGGTTATTGAAGCAGATCCATCTCACATGTTGTATCAAGATGAAAGACCGACACCTAAATTACCAATGGATGAAAGAAACAAGGGCCTACAAATGATGCTTGCAATGGGCTACGACAGAAATCAAAGATTGGGACAAAATGACAATGGGCTCATAATACCTATCATACTAGAGATGCGACCAATAACAAATCTTGGCCTTGGGTGTACCCCTCTAAGAATAACCATACGTGGCCGAAGTCCTCCGGTTAGAGCAGTTAATATTTCTCCTCAGCCAGTGCTAGTACAAGTACACTCACCAATAGTCATAGGTAGAGACACACATAATTTTATCACTGAGCCCTATATTAGTAGCGATGACGAAGATACCATATCCAATCTACCTAGGTTATTTGAGGACACTACCCTTTGCATGATTAGTACCTTATCTTTCAAATCCGATCATCAAAATCATGAGATCCGTTTAGTCTACCCCCAACTGATCGACTATAACCAACGAGGACCACTAGTTCTCGATACATTCAAAAATGATGAGGCACTCTCATAATTCATGGGATTGAGGGATAACATTCTAAACGGAGACCACAAGGCAGGGTTTATAATGGAGTTGGACACACCGGCCTATTATGGGGACACGATTGAATCCTTCAGTCACAAAAGTGAGAAACTAAGAATCATATCCAAATCCTTGAGTGAAAACCACACTATGGCACTCTCTGACAAGAAAATAGTAAAAATAAAGGACGTATCCAATGGTGAAAACCTCTCTAAGGCACCCGAGGATGAAGGATTCAATATTCCCCTAAGAGCTATTCATCAAGAGAAGTCAGCAGTCTTGGCCGAAAAATGCAATCCAGTCAACCTAGGAACAAAGGAGACCTCGCATATCACATTCTATGTGGAATCACTATTATAAGAAGATCAAGAACTCCTAGCAGCATTCCTAAGGGAAAGGAAAATAAACTTCGCATGGAGTTATGCTGACATGCCAGGGCTTGATCCAGAGACTGTGGTTCATCACTTCATTGTGTATCTAGAAGCAAAGCCGGTCAAACAAAAGCTTCAAAAAATGCATCCTCAAATAGCCTTATTGGTCAAAATGGAGCTCAAAAAGTTGTGAGATGCAGGGTTTATCCGACCAATCGATTATCCAGAATGGGTGTCAAATTTGGTACCTATTTCAAAACTTGACGGAGCCATCATAATCTGTACGAACTTTAGAGATTTGAACAAGGCATGTCCCAAGGATGATTTTCCACTTCCCAACATCGACATGATAGTAGACATGACAGCAGGGAATGAGATGCTATCACTAATGGACGGATTTTCAGGATACAACCAGATCATGATAGCAAAAGAAGATCAACATAAGATGAATTTCACTTGTCCATGGGGGACCTACTGCTGGAACATGATGCCATTTGGCCTAAACAATGCCGGTGCAACCTATCAAAGGGCCATGACACTAATATTCTGTGATATGATTCACAAGACGGTTGAGGACTATGTTGACGACATCCTAGCAAAGTCTAGAAAAAGACAAGATCATATAGCAACCCTAAGTGCTATCTTTGATAGACTGGAGGAATACAAAGTCAGACTAAATCCCAAGAAGTGTGTCTTCGGCATACAATCAGGTAAATTGCTAGGATACATAGTCTCCATGAGGGGTATCGAGGTAGATCCAGAAAAAGTGAAAGCAATCCTTGAGATGGAAGCACCAAAGACATTAAAACAACTGAGAGGCCTCCAAGGCTGACTTCAATCCATCCGACGATTCATAGCACAACTGGTAGACAAGCAAAACCCATACTCTCTCCTACTCCACAAGGGGATAGCATAAAAATGGGATGCAAAATGTGAAGAGGCATTTAACAAAATCAAGGAATATCTACTGACGCCACCAGTTTTAATGCCACCCATCCCAAAGAAACCATTGATTTTATATGTGTCAGCAACAACAGCAGCCCTTGGAGCTCTCCTAGCTCAGCATGATGAAAATGGAACGGAGAGGGCCATCTACTATATCAGCAGGACAATGGTCGGTCATGAGCTAAATTACTCATTCATTGAGAAAGCTTGCCTCGCAGTAGTGTTTGCATCCCAAAAATTCAGACACTACATGTTGGCACACAAGATAAAGCCCATTGCGAAAATTGACCCCCTTAAGTATCTCTTATCAAAGGCAATGCTCACAGGAAGAATGGAAAAATGGGTAATGATATTGTCAGAGTATGACATCGAGTATGTAGAGCGGAAAGCCATCAAGGGTCAAGTTATTGCAGATCAACTAGCAGAAGCACCCATTTATTTTGAGAACCCTCTTGTCTCAGAATTCCCAGATGAATCCATCTTTAACCTCAATGTAACTAACCATTAGAAACTATACTTCGATGGTTCATATACAAAACATGGATTAGGAGCCGGTGTCTTCTTCATCACTCCATGAGGGGATTGCATACCGAAGTCATATAAATTGGCATTTCCTTGCACTAACAACATCACGGAATACGAGGCTTTGACTATAGGCCTTAGAATAACAGTGCAATGGAACATCATAGCTCTCAAGGTGTATGGAGACTCTCAGTTGATCATAAATCAGGTCAATAATGAATATCGGACTAAGGATGACAAGCTAACTCCATACAAGAAATTGGTGGAGACTCTAAAGGAGGTCCTTCATTGACATAACATTTGAGTAGATTCCAAGAACCAACAACAGAGCAGCCGATGCCATGGCTACAATCGGGTCTCTATTAGACATCCCCCATAATGTGCCGAAATATGAATTTCTGATCGAGCAACTTCTCATTCCCACATTCGAGGTATCAGAATCAGAATATGTGTGTGAAATCGTTGGTCGAGGGATCCTGGTACCATGACATCTATACATATCTTCCTATAGAGTCATACTCACAACCTACCATCGAGCCTAAAACAAACCTTTATAAAAAAGGCATCCAGATTTGTCATCCTAGGTGATACCTTATACCGTAGAAGCATAGAGGGTACCTTGCTACGCTGTTTAAATGTTGAGGAGGTACAACCACTCTAATCAGGTCATAACGGCATCTCTGCGGGTTTGCTAATTTGAGGGATGACCATCAAGAAATCACCGAGATGGGGGGTATTATTGGCCCATAATGGAAAGAGAAGAGCATGATCATGCTAAAAGGTGTTTACAATGTTAGGAACATGGGGACCTCATCCATGCTCTAGCTCAAGAGCTTCACCCGATCGTCACACCATGGCCCTTTTCATAGTGGGGACTCGATCTCATTGGGAAAATCACACCCACCTCATCCAATGGCTACAAATTCATCATAACTGCAACTAAGTACTTCACAAAGTGGGTGGAAGCCATACCCATGACATATATCACCGAGAGAAGATCTCAAAATTTATCTCAACTATCTCATCCTCACAGATGTGTCCCACAAGCTATTATCTCGTGAGTAATGGGACACATTCAAGAACCGTGAGGTTCACAACCTGTGTGAGAAACTAAAATCCAGCATCACTTTTCCACCCCAGACCATCCCTCAAGGCAATGGCTGCTGTGTTTATGAACAAAACCATTCTCAAAACTTAAGAAAATAGTCAATGATGTAGGCCTGGACCTGCACTTGTGCTTAATCCCCGCCCGGGCTTATCAACTAACATCCGTGACACCTAATCGGCGCCACCCCATTCTCCTGACTACGGATTAGTTGTACCCCCATTGAGATCGAAAGCTCCCCATCCCTCAAAATATCATTGCAAAACTCATCGTATCGATGAGACTACCAGTGTCGAAGATTAAACTAGGCCAGAGCTACTAGAGAGAGACTAATAGATGCTTTTAAATCACTTGGCAAGTCTATCAAAATAGACTAAAAAGGAGCTATAACAAGAAAATTAGAAGCAAGACTTTTCAAGTCAGAGAACTGGTCTTAAAAGAAAATTAGAAGAATGTCCCAAACCCAAGCAACAAAGGCAAGTTCAAACCTAATTGGTTAGGACCTTTCATCATCACAACAAGTTATAAGTTAGAGGCATATCGGCTATCAACACCCAAAGGGGAACCTCTGCAAGAGCCCATGAATAACTCCCATCTCAAAAAGTTCTATGCCTAATCCTTTCCGGGTATAAAACCAAAAAATCCAAAAAATAAAAAAAGTCCTGAAAAAATGGTTACTTTGGCGAAAACCTGGCAAACAGGCGTCTTGGTAACAATAAAAAAATCAAAAAAGCAAAAAATCCAAAAAAATCAAAAAATGGATCAAAAAATAGTAAAGAGAAAAATCGTCCTCTAGTGAAAACCACTTTGGTGGCACTGTGGGCAAGTACCTCAGTGAAAACCTGGCAAACAGGCACATTGTGTAAATAAGCACTTTCCACCCACCATGATCTTTATGGCTTGATCTGCATCATCCATCCATTTTGCTTCCATCATCCATCCCATCCATATCTCCATCCATCACTCATCCACTTGCATCCGCACCATAGTTTGGTCTTGTTTTCGTATCATGATCCCTCATAGTACAACTCGACCCATCCTCAAGGTCAGTTTGTCCTACCTTTATCAGAGTAGTCTATTGCATCATGCTGGGGGCATGTTCTTATCGGATCAGATTCGTGTATGATCTTAAAATCTCCCCAAATCAGAAAATCCAAAAACATCAGAAAATCAGAAATCCAAAACATCGTAAAACAAAAACATCAAAACATATCAAATTCCAAAAATAGGACAAAAAGTCAATCAAAAAGCCAAAAATAGGGTCGTCTTTTCAAACTACGCGTCTTTGAGCTTAACGTAGGGCAAGGTTGATCCTTGATCATCCCAGACATTTAGGTCAGTTCCCATAGAGTCCGTCATAATAAACGGCATTTCATCATGTATATCTTCATTTGTAAATTGGTCAAGACGTCACTGAACTCGTGGTCTTTGCGTGTATAACATAGGCAAGGCTAGTTATTGACCAGCCCTCGAGGCCCCTAGGATAGGTATTTAGGTTAGTCTCTTGGTTAAAATCCTTTGAAAATCCCAAAACATTTGAAAAATTGAAAATCAAAACATTTGCAAAATCTCAAAAAAACCAAAAACAGCCTCAAAACATTTCAAAAACATCAAAAACATCCAAATATTTGAAAAAATTCATCCATCTCATCTCGCTTACACCCGCAATAACACCACTCATAATAAACTGATCGCCATCCTCAATCTTTGGTCAAACAATCGGAAACAAGTCTAGCAGCTTAAAAGTGGAACTCAAAAGTGTCAAGTCTTAAGTTTAAGTCAGTGTGTAAGCAAATTGGTCACCTCTTCGTATCGGTAACTCATCATCTGAATTTTTCCCATATCAATGATCCCTTATAAACGAAATGACGCGCCGCCATCCACTAACATGTCCTAGGATGAATCCAAGTCAACATGTACATCCAACAAGGCAATAACTTCTTCTTACATGTCCTTTGCCTTGAGCCAAGTGGCATTTATTGCATTTTCCCTTCCCTCTTACATGTCATTTCAACAAATTTGAATTTCAAATATTGGCATTTATTGGCACAACCCCAAATCTTGCACATCCATCATCCATTCATAGCTTGACAAGTGGCACCATATCATTGGATGAATGTTAGTCCCACATTGCTCAAATTTGGGCATTCATCCATCTTGAAATCCTATAAATGAATAGCTCCTCTCCTCATTTTATCATCCACAAACATTGCAAAGTTACCATGCTAAAATACTTAGCCATTCTCATCCATCATTTGAATTCTTAGCTAGGCTTTTTGCAGATTTGGCTTGGAGTTCTCATCTTTCATCAAAAGTGGATCAATATCATCTTCAACATATCAAGATTTCATCATAGGAATTGGGAAAGGGCCAATTTTCATATCAAATTGGCACCAATTCCCCCATGGGATCAAGTGTTTTCTTCTTTAATTAGGATTAAATCTAGTTTTATCTTTTGTATTGTGTTCTTCATCAATTTCTTTCCTATTTTGAGTTTGCAAATGGATTTCATGGGGAATCCTTGTTTAGACTTGCAATATCTAACTTGAGGTGTTTATTCTCCTTG
This sequence comes from Sequoia sempervirens, assembly GCA_007258455.2. Lineage (NCBI taxonomy): Eukaryota > Viridiplantae > Streptophyta > Pinopsida > Cupressales > Cupressaceae > Sequoia > Sequoia sempervirens. The sequence goes on along the minus strand of VDFB02105785.1, from coordinate 272,455,831 downwards.
TTTTGCAGGTATCTAGGTTGGGGTTCACACAAATTATATATCATCATTTCTACCTCCCATTTAGACATTAAAAAATTCAATCAAATTGGGTAAGAGATGTGGAATTTTAAGATGGAAGAGCTCCTAGAACAAAGAGATTAGTGGTTGGTAGTTTCCAATGAAAAGGAGGAACCTAGAATGTGTGATGAATATTGCTTGAAGATTTCTAAGAAGGAATGAGGAACCATTTGGTTGTGTCTTACAATTTTTTTCCTCTTGAATATTTTTGAGGAAGCTACCATATCAAATTGTGGAAGAGGATAGGTGGTATTTTTCTTTTGGATCATTTTTTTCTTTGTTTTGGAATATCTATTTGACGAGATATGTTGACCCTTTGATTTGTGTGGATTTTTGGCTAAATATGCATATTATATTTGGCATCCAAATTGTTTCCAAGCTAAATGGTATTAGTGAATGGATAGGAATGATATGGAGGTCTTATGGATGGGTTTATGTAGGTAGGATGTTGAAAGGACTTCAAGGATGTTTTCCTTGGTTGATATTGATTTATGATAGGATGAAAAGATTTTGAGGTAGTGGGAATGTGGATAATGGATGGAGGGATATTAGGACCCAATATGGATGGAAGAGATGAAGGACTTGGTTTTGGGACATAGGGACCTAAAATACATGGAAGGGATGAAGGCTTTGGCTTTGGAATATAAGGCCCCGAGATGGATTTGGAGGATGGAGGATATAAATGATTAGACTTAAGTGGAGGGATGTAGGCCTTGAAAGAAGTACCAACTTCTTAATCTTGATACCCAAGGCCATGAAAATTAGGATTTGGTTGGATTTTGATGGGTTCTAGTATGCCTTGCTCATGGAGGCCTAACCCTTTTCCTTGATAATGCATGTTTTGAAAAATCATTTTTCCAATGGAATAATTTTTATTTTCGAAAAAAGATGCGAGTCCATTTTGAGGAGGATATGAAATGGAAGTGTAGTGTAGAAAAATGTACACCTTTACATTTTCACACTATGTTTTCATCCCCTTAATTGATTGGACTTAATTAATCTTCTAATTGCCTAAATTATGCATTCTAAATCCTTATTATTTCTAAGTTTTTAAGGGAAACTTATATTAAACAATGGCCATCATTAATTTAAACACATTGGAAATTGTGTGTCATAGACTTAGGTCCTAGGACCCATTCTCCCAAGGACGAATGGGTCCTCTTTAAGTGCTAGGATCCAATTTTTAATATTTTTTTGATGGCATTTTAATGATTCAAATTCAAGTTTCAAATGTCAGCTTGTGGAATATAATTTTTGGGAAATTAGATAAACACCTATAAATACATAGTTATTTTTATCAATTCAAATCTAAGACACACTATCAAGAGTTCATAAGAGAAAATTTTATTGTCAAGATCATTGAAGAGAAAATTTATCAGTTATCTACAATAGTAATCAAGATCATATCATCATGTCAAGATTCATGTGTGTTCATATCATGTTTTGGAGCTAACAATGTGATGTAGGTTTCATGCATTCAAGCATCAAATCAAGCAATCATTCAAGCCAATTCATGTAAGATCCAAACCTGAGAGATGTGTTAGAATCCGGTCCTCTAAGAGAAACCATTAAGGGTTTGGTGAGTTGTGACATAGCTTTGTTCATTCATCAAATTTGTTCCACTATATTATTATTTTTTCATCAAGGTTTAATTACTAAACTAGGGTTTGACCAAGGTAAACCCCTATTTACCCAAAAATAAACAATTTTTATTCTCTCTTTGTGTGTGCAAATTTATAGGTGAAGAAGGATTGAAGATTGATCAAAAGAGAAAATTTGCAAAGTTGTCAAAGTTGCCAAGTCATGAAAACTCACCCAGAGATTTAATTTTTGGGTTTCCAATAGTGGAGAAATCAAAAGCCTAGATCTAGTATCAGAGGAATGTAAAAGTAGATTTTGGACCCGTATACAAAGACCCATTCACCCTATGGTGAATCTATCCTTTAGCAATGTTCAATACCCAATTTTGGTGTCAAGTACATATCACTCTTCCCTTCTCATATCTGCTTGTAGCTTGTTGTTTCTATTTCTACTATCATAATGCTCTACATTTCAACTACTAGGTCATATATTTGAGTTTTTTTAATGCATTTAAATTTATCTCCCAAAATAGCCAATCAATCATTTTTATCATAAGAAAATAGCAGACCTTCCTAATAGGGTTTATTCACCTCAAGGTTGAAAGTCAATCTTTTCCTTGGGAGATATCTTTTTCTAATGAAATTAGAAAAAAGGTGTGTTTGAGGTGTTCCTCCTTTCCATTGGAAAACGACCATTTTTTTCATCATTTCATTTTGGCGAACCTGACATTCTTACACTATAAGCTTTCTAGTTTGGTAGTCTTTCAAACCCTAGATCTAGGATTTGCATTAGTTTGAATTACATGTCATTTGGGTTTTCAAAATTGCACTAGTTTGCATTTCATAGGGGGTTTTAAAATTGCATTTCACATCCTTTAAAATCTCAAAATCTCAAAATATTGCATACATATTGCATTCATTTTACATATTAGTCTACATATTAGTGTTTTTCAATCATTTACATTAGAAAATTCAAACAAAATAACATCTATTTTTTTTTCATTTTTCTTGTTGTTACTATTAAATTATCTTTACATCTAAACATAAAAATCTAGAAATTTGTAATTGGAAGTATCTATTTGCAAGTTGAAGCAAAGACTTTAAACATTAAATCAGAAACTCAACATTTATTTTTTCAGCCCCTGTGCAAGGAACCATTTTCCCTAGGGCGAATTTGTCCTTGTACAGGTCTATTTCCAAAATTTGGGCATTAGTCTGTCTCTATTTGCTTTATTTCTTGTTGTTCACAAATCTCAGTTTCAATTTCTGAATTTGTAGTTTTTTTATAGTTTTTTACATTCAATTCAATTGGTCAAGGCAAGTGGATTTTTCAAAATAAAATTTGCATCCAAAAGACATCATTTTCAACTTATTGCATTCTAAAATCAGTAAATCCTTATATATTTGATATGAAACTTTGCATCAAACTTCATTATGGATATGTGTTTTTGTAACATATGGATGTCCTTAAGAGCTTTGGTTGATGTTTCAAACTGTATATTTGGAAATGATCCTAATGCAATTGATCACTCATGAATCTTCACCTCCTAATGAATGTCCCCATGAGGTGGACATCTTAGTTCAAGATGAAGATAAGATGAAACAATTCATACAAGGCTCCTTACATAACCTTGAGAATAACACATCCTTTTATCCATCCATGCAACAACCAACACCTCCTATCATCCCATCACTTGATATGTTCAACCTTTTTCATCCTGAGATTGAAACACAAAGCAAGCCTCAATCATGAATCACGAAAGAACTTGTTAACAAGGACAATAATGATACTCTTCTATCGTATGCTTGTCAAGTTACTAACACACCCATCAACTTAGAAGAGAGTTATGGTCAAGGAATTAAAATCTTGAGAAAACAAGGATGTGACATAACCAGTGAACATAAAATCCATCAATGGCTAGAACAACAACCATCATAAGATACCAAGGGATTAGGATATCAAGGTTCTCCTCCTCTTGCTACCTCTCCTAATGGGAAATGTATTCTCTTTCACAAAATTGTTTCCCAATCAAGTAAGAAACCAAAGCCCTATAAACTCAAGAAGCTAAAATTTCCTTGTCCTATGTCCAAAAATGAGGAATACTTACACACACTCCTTAACCAAGGACTCATAACATTACCACCTATCAAACACAACAAAAAAGGGAAAGTATAAACAAGTCTCATTGCTAATATCATAGAAATCTTAGGAAAATTACTAATGATTTTCATGCTTTGAAGAGGATCCTAGATGAATTTGATATCGTTGATATAGTTGATTAGCATGTATGAACTTTTCTCCTTGCCATGTGATAGTTGTAGAGTCATAGCATGTTCACTCTTACATGTATTACATTTCATTAAAACCATTTCTATATTGCGGACTCAGAAAAAGTATCCCTTTTTGCTTGCTTGATTTGGGATTAATTGATAGAAAATTGGACTTAATGAGGCCTTGATTTGGTTTTATGAGGCATTTTACACATCCGCACTAGGTCTTGGACCCTTGCAAACTGAATAAAATGCATTTATTGATGTCTTGTAAAGGTGTTGTAAAAGAATTTTATGCCTCTCTAGACTTAATAAACCCATCTTTCCCTAATTAAATGTTGTAAAATATATTTAAATGCATCCTCATATTAATCTAGAAGGCTTGTGAATTAAACTTGACTCTAATCCAGTGTTGTAATGTGTCCTACACATTCACATTGGATGTTGTGCCTTTCTAGGCTAAGTGGACCTCATTTTAGTGTTGTAAAGTGTATTTAATCACACTTTCACATTGAATTTGGTGTCCCAAGCCCTAATTGAACTTTATATCATCATTAATAGGCCCCTATGGCCCCATATTGTGTATCCCAAGGCATAATTTGAACAAATAATTGATGAAATCAACATAAGAACTGAAAATACTCATTCCCCAACATTCTAGCTATCAAAAGGGCCCCTCTGGGACTAAGTCACCCATTTGGGAGAATGAGTCCCTACCAAGTGGGGCTAAGTCACCTAGAGTGGCGAATTAGTCCCATTTGGGTTATTATTGAGTTTTGAGTGGGAAATTTTGGAATTTAAGTTTAATTTTCCTCCATGTAGGCCTTAGGGATCAAATTAATGGGAAAATAAGGTGAATTGCCTATAAATACAAGCCTCTAAACCCCAATTCATAACCTAATCATTTCATTCATCATTTATCTCCTCTCTCAAGTCAAGCAAGCTAAGGTTTTATCATTCCAAGTCATCAAGATAGCTTCCTATGACATTCAAGGACATATTCTTCATCTTTTGCTGCAGAAATTCAAGATGAAACATCATGGAAAGTATCCAACTCCATTGTTTCATGCTTCATTACATTCTTTCTTCATTTTGGTTTAATTACCTAAAAAGGGGTTTGACTAAGGCAAATCCCCATGCCCTAACATTCAATATTTCCTCTTCTCTTCTTGTGTGTGTGCAAATTTAGGCTTCTTGAAGGCTTGGGAATAATTGGATATTAGGTTGAATACTTTTTGGAGTCATATTCCTCTTTACAAGGTCAAAATATAAACAAAAAGTCACTTTCAGGTCTGAAAATTAGAGTTTCAAAAGCGAACACCTATCAAGAACCGAAGTGTAGACCGAGGGATTCCGTTTTCCCTTTCAAATTTTTAGAAATACAAAAGTGGAATAATTTTACACTAATGGAGAATTAGTCCCACTATACATTTCTTTAAATGATTTATGTAGTTTTGGATACCCATTTGTCTGAAACGGGCTCTAGAACAGTTTCCCAAATTTGGGACTAATTCGCCCATAATGGTGAATGAGTCCCACTAGGCCAAATTTTCAGCATCAACAACATTTTAGAAGTCATTTCCAGTCTCCAAAAAGTTCTCAGGTGCACACATTCAGTTTCATTCATTTCTGTTACAGTTTACTTTCATTTCCAGGTCTTTTTGCATATCATAATGTGTTTTCAAACAACTTGCATTTTCTTAGTTTTGCATTAATAATCAATAGTTTTTATCAATTTTTTGTATTTATATCATTTCATTTAGACATAATTCATCCATCTTAACATTAATCTTGAGTGTTTACATTGCATTTTGGCCCATCTTTCTCCTTTTAGGTGAAAAACCCTAGAAGTGCTAGAAAGACCTTGGGTGCCAAAATCTTTGTTTACATTTTGGTGAACCTGACCTTAGCACATCATATTTTCTGATTAGGAATCCATCCTTACCCTAGATCTAGCTTGCATTGACCTTGCATTGGGGTTTGCATGGATTACTTTGCATGCTAGGTTTCAAATTTTGCATTAACAAAAAGTGCATATAAGTTGCATTTTTGGCATCTAAAATCTTTTTTTTAAAAAATTCTACAATTGCATCTTAGGTCTGCATCATAGAGCACAAAAAAAATCAAAATCACTCAGAAAATTTTGAAAATTTTGAAAAAAATCCCTACTGGGACTCATTCACCACATTGGGAGAATTAGTCCCTTTTCACCCCTGAAACTAACTTTTACAGAGCTAAAAACCCTATTTTTGAGCTTCTGTTTGCTGCCATTACTTACATGTATCAGTTGGCTGAGTTTCTGTAACATGTATTTCATTAGATCTAGCTCATATTAGCTCATTTCATGCATTTTTTAGTTTCACATTTGCATTTTCAACATTTCATCTTTCAAGTTGTTGAATACTGTAATCAACAAATTACTTGTTTTACATCTACAAATTGCATTCCAACATTTCCCTTTAAATCATTGCATTGCACTTTCTTTCCTTTTTCATCATAGCATGTTTTCTTTCACAAGAGTTGGCTTTGATATGGTTAAAAATGGATTACATAAATACAACATCTCCTCCTATGAATTCAATTTTGATTACAACAATGAGGTCATTACAAAACATGTTAATCATCAAACCATTGACACATTCCTTAATATTGCACTACCCATTAGTGAGAATGGTAGTGTAGACGATCATAGCAATCATACTTGTTCTTCCCCTGATACCTCTCCTATTAATGATGAAGGTATCTTGGCGAAAGAAGGTACAAGCATTGAGGGTCTTTATTGTCTCTCTCCTCATTCCCCTTTGGAGGATATTAGAAAACAAGAAGATGAGATCATAGAGACATTTCTAGACATCACCTTACCTATTCTCCATAACCATGACAATCAACATTGTCCTTCTCCTAATATCCCTCCTCGATGCCATGAGGATAGGTTGGTGTTAGAAGATATACCTATTAAGAGTCATGAGAATCTTGACCCTCCCTTCCCTAATGCTCCTACTGTTTGGGACAATCTATTTGAAAACCATAGTGGTGCTTCTCTTGATTCCTCCCCCAATTGTGACGAAGCTACTTTACAAACTTCAACCTTGGATGAAAAAACTACAAGCTTTCCAACTAGGGTAGATAACATGGCACAAGATAATGAGACCTTAAAGACAATGGAAACTCAACTAGCACCTTCTCCTAATCATCCCACTCTTGATAATCCCATCATTGATCATTCCCCTACTTGTGATTAAGTCCTTTTAGAAGAACCAACCCTCAAATTTCAAGAACATGTGGTTTGTAGTTCTCCTAAAAACTCTCCTTCTAGGGAGAATATCATGATACAAGACAAGGATAACATTGACAATAATGATATTATGCCCTTAGAAGAAGATGAAGAGCCCATGTTAGACTCTCATTCTCCAAGGGATGTTAATATTATTCAACCTCAACTCATCCTTTATCCCCCTTCACACAAACCTCAAACTCAAAACAAACCCAAACTTGTCCTTTACCCGCCTAAGAACAATGTTTCGTAGCAATTGAATCATAATACTATTGCTCATACATATAACACTCGAAACAATCTATCACCACCACAACCAACACCAACCTCCTTACCTTTTCCCAATTCTATGCTGCCTAGTTCTCCTCGATTAAGGGAGTATGATCTTGTTGAGCAACTTAAGAGCACTCCTGCAAAGATATCCCTTTGGGACCTTCTTGAGAATTCACCTACCTATCACACTATGCTTCAAACGGCCTTACAAAAAGTTCATATTCCTTCTAATGCACAACCAACTGACATAACAACCATGATCCAAGGACACAATGCTGATTTTTTTTTCCACCAAAGTGAACTCCCCTCTTTGGAAGTACAAAAACAAAATGACGCATTCATGATCATAGCTCAATACAAACAAACAGGGATAAAGAGAACTCTTGTAGATACTAGTTCTTCCCTTAATGCATGTAGTGTGAGCCTTCTAGATAGGCTTGGCATTGATCAATCACACATTCAACCTAATTCTTTATCTATTAAGGGATTTGATAATGTCAAGAAGAAACCACTCGAGGTGATCATTATACCTCTTCAAGTTGGAGTGGCCACATTGAATACACCAATCCATGTTATGCCTCATGAAGTTTCATGTAATCTTATCTTAGGAAAACCATGGATTCATGCAATGAATGGTGCACCTTTCACTCTTCATCAAAAAATGAAATACATTTACAACAACAAAGTATACACCCTTGATACTAATCCTGAGCCTTCTGGTATCTTACAACTTGAGGAACACAAAGAAAATCCCTTAAACACATCAACTTAAACTACACATGTGGAACCTGTACAACAACAAAACAAAGAAAAACACACGAAGCTATTAGACAATGATTGGGGATCCTTAGAATTCACACCAACATTCATGGGAGAGTACAAGATCATAAACAAAGATTCAAATACGGGAAACAAAAAAGTAGTCATGTCAACACAAAACTCGGATAATCTTTCGAAAGCATCCACCTCAAAAAATTTAGACCAAACCATAACAAATTATGCAACAAACTTTGATGAACACAACAAAGAACAACCACCCAATCCAAAAGTAATGAAAAAGCTTTATGGACGAGGTTATGAACTTATGAAACAACTTGGATACAATGGAAAAGGATGTGGTGCTAACGAAAAAGGTATCCGCAACCTTATAGATCCTATTACACAACAAACAAATTATGGTCTTGGTTATTGTCCTTTGATAGAGATTTCCAAGCCTTCACTCAACATCAACACTCTCACACAACATTATCCTATACCAACCTTACCATTCGTACATCCTGAACTCATCGACACTAGTGGTCTTGAAAGTCATCCTTTACAAAACATGAAACAAACAAAGAAATCTTCGCTTAATGTCAATGTCATCTCGCAAAACACTAATGATTTGAATTCATTAGATTTTACACCCTCTTGCCAAGGAGAGAACAAAATCTCACAATCTAAAGAGTCTTTTGTATGTATGACATCTTGTACTAAGTGTAGACATTGAAAATATACAGATTGATATCACAAACTCGATCCTGATCTACTAACATCGCTTCATCCTAAATTATCCCTCTGTCTAACCATTTAATCAAATAGCCTTATTTGATTAAAGTCATCATAATTCTCCTTTTAATTAAATAAATCCCTCGATTTAATTAAATCATTATCTTTGTGTAATTAGCTAGGTCATTTCATCTTCCTATCTTTATTTAATTAAATAATCGATATTATTTGATTAAATTTCTAAAGTTCATCTAATTAAATTAAATAAATCAAAAATTTATCTAATTTAATCTAACATCACCCCCTTTGGTTAAATAAATCAAAAATATTTATTTAACTAAGTCTTAATCATTTTCATCTGTTTTGATTTATTTCAATCCTAAAATCTAAATCAAATAGTCAAATAAGCTAAATATCCTTAAATTAATCAAATCATGATCAATGCTAATCCTAATCACTAAAATCCTCTAGATTTTGCAACTTGCACAATTAAATCATTTAGTTGATTTAATAATTCCCTATTTACTTTCAAAATGGCATCAAAAAGGGAATATTCCTTCCAAGTTTGAAATCTCCCCCCAAATAGACTTGTCCATCCAACAAAGCATTTAAAGCTCTTACATTGTCTCTTACATGTCTCCCACTTGGCATTTAACTCATCTTTCATCCCCCCTAAACATGTCATCTCATCAAATTCAAATTTCAAATTTGCACATTGATCACAATGTGCTCATCCTTCATCCATTCATAGCTTGACAAGTGGCATCATACCATTGGATGAATGTTAGTCCCACCTTGCTCAAATTTGGACATTCATCCATTTTGGAATTCTATAAATAAAGAGCTCATATCCTTGTTTGATCATCCACAATTTGAGTAAACTTACTATACTCAAATTTAGAGCAATCTTCATTCATCAATCTTGAGTTCTTAGCTAGGTTATTGCTGATTTTGGCTTGGAGCTCTCATCCTTCATCATCAAAGTGGATCAAATCTTTTCATAAAATCAACATTGCATCATTGGAGTTGGGAAAGGGCCAAGTTTCATATCAAATTGGCACCAATTCCCTTAAGAAATTAGGAGTTTGCTTGCTTTAGAATAGATTTTGATATGCTTTCAAGTTTCATTGTGTTCTTTCTTTCATTTTCTATCTCTTTTGCTATTCAAATTAATTTCTTGAGGAATCCTTATTCTTGCTTGCATTTGATCTCCTAATGTATTCATTTTTTGTGTTTTGCAGGTATTTGGATTGGGGTTCACACTAAGCAAGAAGTATCTTTGTCACACACTACAGGAACCCCTTCTCCCATTGATCAAGAGGGTATCTTGTTGGGACTCCTCCAAGAACTCAAAATAAAATTTATTACAAGAATTCATTTTGTGCATATCATAGAGTTCATGGTCATTCCACTAATGAATGTAAGGCTTTGAGTCATAAAATCCAACATCTTCAGGAGTCCGGTGTTCTTTCTTACATGGGGGCACCTCATTCCTCTAATTGATACTGATTTTCACTCTAACATGCATTTCCTTAATCATTTTAGCTCACCCTTGTCCTGCACTCAGTGGGAGCAAGGGGTTATATAGCCTTTTCCTCTTATGTCACTTTTCATTGCCTCTTTTGACTAATCGTTAACCTTTTATGAACATATAAGAGCAATCTTGGGATATAGATGACATGCCTTAAGTTGGCTCACATGTGACATACTACTTTTTTCATGACATAACTTATAGGAAACATATGAATTGGCATAGGGATTTCTGAGTAAGCTCTCATCTTCTTCTTTCTCTTCTACTTTAATATAATTGCTCACAATAATGGTGTTAGCAATTGCTTTAAAGTGGGGGCATACACCGACACTCACATTTCATTGTGCAATTTCTTTCTTCTTGAGATGTGTCCTTTTCTTGGTGGAGTCATTGGGCTTGATTCCCTCCAAGAGTGTGATACTTATTTGACACATCCTCTCTTGGAGACATTAAGCACAATGTCCCTAAGATGAGACCTTGTAGGAACCAAGCAAAATCCCTTTGAACATTCCTTAAATTTACAATGCCTATGAGTGTCAAGCATATGAAGTTTTGCTTACCTCATAGAGCTCGAAAATCATTTTCATTGTGGTGCCTTATTAAAGTTATCAGGAGGTATAACTTTGGTATGGTTGAGCAGGAATCCCATTCTGAGGAATGACTTTTACCCATAGCCACCTATGTGTTTGTGAGTACATACCAGTCCTGAGTGTATGTTTCTCACCTTTTGGGATTTCTCACATGACAGACAACCATGAGTTCCATCGCCCCAGAGTGAGTATGCATTTCCTTTTCTTGGAAAAACAACCTAGATCTAATTCACAACGTGTTGGAAAAAGGTCAAAGCTTGATCCACCTTTTTATTTTTTCTCTTCTCTTCTAGTTCTTGCCATTGCAAGATTGCGTATCCATTTTTGCTAAAAATTATTCAACATGTGTGTGTCCTTTCATGCTTATGTTGGCTTGACTTGGGATCTTGGATCCTAGGGGCTTGACTACTTCCTCGATCTTTGTCATCCTAGATCATCCACATTGGTATGATTGGACCCCTTCTTGAATGTTTACTTTACTGTGAGTTTGAGGCAAGTTCATCCTCTCACTAAAGTGGGGGCTAACTGTGGACACGGAAAAAGTATCCCTTTTTGCTTGCTTGATTTAGGATTAATTGACGACAAATTGGACTTAATGAGGCCTTGATTTGGTGTTTTGAGGTGTTTTACACATCTACACTAGGTCTTGGACCCTTGCAAACTAAATAAAATACATTTATTGATGTCTTGTAAAGGTGTTGTAAAATACTTTCACGCCTCTCTAGACTTAATGGACCCATCTTTCCCTAATTCAATGTTGTAAAATATATTTAAATGCATCCTCACATTAATATAGAAGGCTTGTGAATTAAAATTGACTCTAATCTAGTGTTTTAATGTGTCCTACACATTCACATTGGATGTTGTTCCTTTCTAGGCTAAGTGGACCTCATTTTAGTGTTGTAAAGTGTATTTAATCACACTTTCACATTGAATTTTGTGTCCCAAGCCCTAATTGACCTTTACATCATCATTAATAGAAGCCTATGGCTCCATATTGTGTATCCAAGGGAATAATTTGAACAAATAACCGATGAAATCAACATAAGAACTGAAAATCCCATTCCCCAACATTCCAACTATCAAAAGGGCCCCTCTGGAACTAAGTTGCTAGTGCAGGAGCACCCTTGCACATTTTGGCTTGTTTTGCATTTATTGGAGTCTAGGTTAGAGTGGAGTCATTTTATGATGTAATATGGTCAATTTGACCAATATGTGGTGCAATTCAAGTTTTCTAGGGTCCTAGACGGGTGGTGTCAAAATGTTGTTAATAAGGTTGCAATTTTGCAAATGTTGCATTGTGTATTTTTGTCAATTTTGGAGTTAGTTGGAACATGAACGGTCATCCTTTCAAATTTTTATTGTAGAAAATTGGTGTGACATCAAAAAATGTTTAAAAGGCCTCTCATATCATCGAGGTAGTTTGGCTTGTTGAAGTTTTGAAGGAATCATACATTGTTGCTCTATTTTTAAGTGATTTTCTGCATAAACTTGCATTTTCTCAAACCGTACAACTCTGTACATGAAACTTGTGTGGTCAATTGGAGATTTGTTTAATATTTATTTTGAATCCACTTGGAGTGAATTTCATTCAAATTTACAGAAGTTAGAGCCAAATTTCTGAAGGTTACACTGTTTGCTAGGGTTACTAGGGTTTTGTTGGAAAATATGGAAAATTAGACCATTCCACCATGGGAGAAATCTGTAGGTTGGTGGAATGGGCCTATTAGATGTGTGATTTAATATTTTTAGTTTTTAAGGGCAAGGTGATAGCATTTGCTGGTTTTAAGCACGTGCCCTAGTCTGGCAAGTTTGAATTCTAAGCTTGAAATTACTAGTTTTTGGCTAGAATAGTAGAAATTTGATGTGTTATGTAGAATCCAATGATGGAATTGTGAGTTTGGTGACTGGTTGAAGTTAGTGGTGAAGAGTTTCAAGTTTTTTGAGAAGAATTTCAAGGACCTAATGGAAAAGAGGCCTAATGGGCCTAGAAATAGTGTTGAAGGGTAGATTTTGGAATGATGTTCCAAAACAACCCATGGAAAAGGTTTGATATGTTGAATGGAAGGAAATTGGGTTTCTGAAAGTGTTTGTGAAAAGTCCCTGAAGGACCTTCAATGAAATTTATAGTTGAAAAAGTGTGTTTGCTGACCTTAGGAAAGTAGGTGTGATTGAGAGAGGACCAACCCTAGATTGGGTTTGAGACTTTGAAGACAAGTGGGAATTTGATTGGTTGAGGCTAATATCACCTTGCCTTGCATCAGGTGGTATCAGAGTGAGGTTGAGATCATTTGCAAGAAATTTGAGATTTGGAAGAAGGAAAGTTGAAAGGTTCTAAGGAAAAGTGTTGGAGATGCCTCCAAAAGGAAATTCAGTTGTTGTTGCTAGAGAATTAAGAGCCCTAAGAGAGTCTTAGGAAGCCATGGCAGCCAGGATGGAAGCACTAGAGAAGAGAGATAAAAGAGACAAAGGTATTGCAGAGGAGAGTGACTCTAAAGATGTGGAAGAGGGTGAAGAGGAGAACACCCTAGAAGGATCCCAAGGAAAAATGGATCTAGAAGAGAGGAAATTTCTTCAAGTGCTCAAGGCTGTGATGGGAGAGACACAAGATGTGAAGATGGAGCTACCTATGTATGGTGGCAAGATAAATACTGAGGAAGTAATTGAATGGATAGATTCCTTAGATAATTATTTTGAGTTCAAAGAGATAGCTACAGATAAGAAGGTCAAGTTTTCCAAAACCAAGTTGAAGGGACCAACACTTATATGTTGGAATTAGACCCAAGAGGAGATCGTAAAGATGGGAAATTCCAAGATCAATTCTTGGGACAAGATGGTGGAAAAGATAAAGAGACAATTCTTACCTGATGATTATGAAATACAAGTGTTTAGGAGACTACAAAATTTGAAGCAAAAAGAGTTGGATGTGGAAGCCTACACTGAAGAATTTCATAAGCGTAGCATAAGGTCAGGCCATGTTGAAAATGAAAAGGAGAAAGTTGCTAGATACTTGAATGGCTTGAGGTCTACAATACAAGATGAAATCAGCCTTGCCACTCCTAGGACCATGGAGGAGTTTTTTCAAATAGCCATTAAGGTTGAAGAGAAGATTAAGAGAAGGTAGGAAAATAAATCAAGGGGAATAGGAAAGAGTTTTAGGGGTAGAGGTAACCCCAGTGGAAGAGGCTCACAAAGAGGGCCAAATGAACAAAGCACAAGTCAAGATTCTAGTGGAGAAATAAGAGGAAATTTTAGGGGAAGAAGGACAAGAGGTAGGGGCAGATTTAATGGACAAGGAGGGGGGTATAACACCTTCTCTGGGAGGTGTTACAACTATAATCAATATGGGCATCCTTCTTGGAAGTGCCCAAACAAATAGGGTACAAGTTCTCATAGTGGAGAAAGGACACAACTTGTTCATGAAGAAGATGAAGAAAGTGTGAACTCACAATCTCTCCGTGCTACACGAGAAGTGGGAGAGGCTTTGATGATTAGAAGAACATTGATTAAAGTTCCAGCCACTAAGGAACCCCCTGAAAAGAAAGCTCTGTTCAAGAAAACATGCGAGACCCAAGGAAAGGTATGTAAAGTCATCGTTGACTCTGGTTCAACGGATAACATTGCGTCTTTGGAAATGGTAGAGAAAATTAAGATGAAAAGAATACCTCACCCAAATTCATACAAGATTTCATGGCTCAACAAGGGGAAACAGGTGCTTGTGAATGAGCAGGGTTGGGTAGAGTTCTCTATAGGACCTTAGAAAAAATTCTTTGTGACATTGTGCCCATGGATGTGTGCCACCTACTCCTTGGTAAGCCTTGGCAATATGGTTGGAAGGCTCAACATGATAGTTACAAGAATGAATATAAAATTGAGAAGGATGGTGTGTCAATCAGCTTGGAACCTCTACAAGAGGATGAAAGTACAGTCCATGAAAGTCCTAGTGTGATGGTTGTCAAGGAAAAGGTGTTCTTGAAAGACTTGGAGAAGGAAGAAGTTGGTTTTACAATTGTGGAAAAGTCCATCTCTAATGCTGCAGCAAATCAAATAGAGATTCCTAATGAAGTGTAGAATTTGCTAGATAAGTATGAGCACATTGGAACAAGATATTTTCCTAATACATTTCTTCCTATTAGGGATGTAAGTCATCATATTGACTTGATACTGGGTGCAAGCTTGCCAAACAAGGCAGCATACAAGATGGACCCTCAACAGAATGAGGAGATTAGGAAACAAGATTAGGTGTTGCTAGATAAAGGTTTGATAAGAGAGATCCTAAGTACTTGTGCTATACCAACAATATTGGCCTCTAAGAAGGATGGAGATTGGAGACTTTGCACTAACTCCATAGCAATAAATAAGATCACCATAAGGTACCGATTTCCTATTCCTAGAATGGTTGATCTAATGGATAGCTTGGCTGGTGATAGGTACTTTTCAAAGATAGATTTAAAAAGTGGATACCATTAGATTAGAATAAGGGAAGGTGATGAGTGGAAGACTTCCTTTAAGACCAACAAAGGCTTATATGAATGGCTAGTGATGCCATTTGGATTTTCAACCTCAAAAAGTGTGAGTTTATGAAGAGAGAACTAATCTACCTTGGGTTTGTGATATCAAAGGGGACTTTGAGGATGGATCCTGGAAAATTTGAAGCCATACTTAATTTTCCAACACCTACTTCATTTGGAGAAGTCAAAATCTTTCATGGACTAGCCAACTTCTATAGAAAGTTCATCAAGAACTTCAGTCATATATGTGCACCAATGATTGAAACCATTGAAGGAGTGAAGAAGAACAAGATTTGTTGGATTGCAGATGTAGATAATAACTTTGTGTTGGAAAAAAAAGGACAGATAATTGAGAGGGGGGGTGAATCAGTTGTCACAAAATATTTAAATTTTTTCAAACTTTACTTAACTTAATCTCAAATCTGATGAATGAACAATAAACCATGAACAAACAATGCATTAGAAGCATAGAGAACACCAAGATTTTTTACGTGGAAACCCTATTAGGGGAAAAACCACGGTAGATGTTAGTCCACAATATTATACCTTGTTAAAAGTATAAGAAAAATAATGGGAATGCACATGCATTTAGGAACACTTCCTAGAGCTCACTGCTCAAATACAAGAGGGCTCACTACCCAAAGAAGAGAAATACAAATTAGATTCACAAGGTATGAACTGAGGAAATAGCTTCTTCACAAGCCTAATTATAGTTCCAGTTAAGCACATAAAACCTTCTTCACAGTTTGCTAAAACTTCTTCTCACTCTACTCTGCAGTCGAATGATTTGGACACTATTCACACATCTGCACTTCTTTGGCATACATTTTCTCTCATGCACACACTAACTTCACTCAAAAAATCACTCTTATATATCCGCAACATTGAATTACATCAATAACCTTGTCGGCCAAAATATAAGACATATTTTCAATGTCAGCCCAAATTTACAACTAAATTTTCAACGTGGATGAAACACTGTCAGCTAATATCATGATGCGACCAAAAAAAATATCCTCGAGAGTGCAAAAAATTCAAAATTAAATCTACAAGGATCCACAACATGCCACAACCACCATGTCGACCAAGAACATGAAAACTCAAACATATCAAGAAAAATATTCAACCATGAGCACATTGATCAATGCAGACATGTAACAAAGATAGAGCACAATCTAGAAACATCCACGAGCACCAAGAAACAATAGAGAAACATCCGCAACAACTAGAATTACCAAAATCACACCAACTTTAATCAAGAACACTGACAGAGCCCACAAAAACACTGTCAGAACACAAATCTTTATGACTCGAACAAATCTTCACATGGACCTCTGAAAATTCTAGTGGATGGACTAGATACAATCAGAAATAAACCCTTTAGTCCACAACTAATCTTCAACGTACAAAACAAGACACCTTCATGACCTTCACAACTCCACTGGGAACTTGGAACTCTTTCTTTAACAATTTTCTCAATATCCTCGACATATACAACCTTCAGTACAGTAATGCTAATAGTGTTGACATCAATGAAAACCACATATCAGCAACACAACCACAACATCCAACAATCTCCCCCTTTTGCATTGATGGCAACACATGATGTGAAAAACACCATCAACTGAACTCTCAATCAACACTTACTCCTTCTTAGATTCTGACTCTTCTTCCTTGACTTCTTCTACATGATCTTCTCCCCACAAGACTCTTTACTCTAGATAAGCACCAGTTTTTCACATGAATCTTCTCCCCCTTTGAAATCAATGGAAAAGATAAGCATTATCTTCCCACATATCTGCATATCTGACTACTCCCCCTAAGTAGCAGCAATAGAAACATCAATCCGGATCAGGAAATATCTATGAAGCACACAGATTGATGCAAGTAAATGCATCTTTAGTTCATATTAGGAGGGGTAATCACCCCTAGCATCCCTATGAAATACTCAAAAGTATCCTTTGGCAACGACTTAGTGAAAATTTCTGCAATCTATTATTTAGTAGGCACATACTCCAATCCGACTTCTTTCTCACTCACTTTTTCTCTTAAGAAGTGAAACTTGATTGATATATGCTTGGTCTTAGAGTGTAGCACCAGATTCTTTGATATGTTAATTGCACTTAAGTTTCCATAGTATATGGAAATAGTTTCATCATATACTACTCTGATATCTTTCAACATTTGTTTCATCCACATCACTTGAGTACAATTATTTGCAACAACAATATACTTTGCCTTAGTAGTAGATAGAGAAATGGAATTTTTCTTTTTGCTCAACCAAGACACCAACTTCTTCCCTAGGAAGAAGGCACCACCACTAGTAGTCTTCCTGTCATCTACATCTCCTGTCCAATACGCATCAGTATATGCATTCAAAGTAAGATCATCATCCTTAGGATACCAAAGCCCAAAATCAACTGTTCCTTTCAAATACTTGAAGATTCTCTTAATAGTCACATGCGACTCTTTTGGATCAGCCTAAAATATAGCAACCATACATACAACATTCATAATGTCTAGTTTGGTATGAGTTAAATAGAGAAATCCACCAATCATTGACCTGTATCTTGTTTGATTTGCCTTAGGATAATCATCATTTTGTGTCAACTTACATCCAGTTACCATGGGAATACCAACAAGTTTTGAGTCATCCATGCTAAAATTCTTCAGCAGTTCTCTCACATATTTGGACCGAGATATGAAGATCCCCTTGTCTAATTGAGTAACTTGCAATCCTAGAAAGAACTTCATCTCTCCAATCATACTCATCTCAAATTCACTCTTCATTTCATCAAAAAAATTCATACATAGATTGTCATCTCCTCCAAAAATAATGTCATCAACAAAGACCTCAATAATTAACTCTTTGTCATGATCCAATTTGAAATATAAGTTGCTGTTAGTAGTACCTTTATTGAATCCAAGCTTCAGTAAATATTTGTCTAGTCTAGCATACCAGGCTGTAGGGGCTTGCTTGAGTCCATATAGAGCTTTCTTCAATCAACAAACCATGTTTTCCTTATCAGTCAGTTGAAATCCATCTGACTATTCAATGTATACTTCTTCTCACTCACCATTTAGAAAAGCTGACTTCACATCCATTTGATAGACTTTATAATTTTTATATGTAGCATAAGAAAGAAATAATCTTACAGCTTCAATTCTGGCGATAGGGGCAAAGGTTTCTTCAAAATAAATACCTTCCATTTGTAAATACCCTTTACATACCAGTCTTTCTTTATTTTGGACCACTTCACCTTGTTCATTCAACTTATTTCGAATGACCCATTTAGTACCAATCATTATCTTATCTTTAGGTATGGGAACAAGTATCCATGTATCATTCTTTTCAATCTGCATCGGTTTTTCCTTCATAGCTTCCATCCAATGTTCATCATTGCAAGCTTCATTGACATCTTTAGGCTCAATCTTGGAAATCGGGAAATACTCTTCCACAGTATTTCTTCTAGTTTGCACTCCTTTATTCTTGTCTCCTATAATTTGATTTTCAAAATGATTTAGCTTAACATACCTCAGAGTTTTAAGATTCTCTTGAACTTCTGATTCTTCTGTTCTTTCTTCTACACTTGCACTTGTCTCTGCTTCCTGACTATCTTGATTTACCAGAACATATGGCACAATTTGAAGTTGATTTTGTGTCTGAAAATTCTTGCCTTTGTTTGTATTGTCTTCATCTAAATCATATCCACAATATCTAGATGATCTAGCAGAATCCTCATCAACTCTGACATTTGCACTCTCAACCATTTTTCTCAGTCTTCTGTTATAGCACCGGTAGGCCTTGCTTCTAGGAGAGTAACCTAGAAATATTCCTTAATTGCTTCTTGCATCAAAATTTCCTATATCGTCATCTCTCTTGATGTAACACTTGCTTCCAAAGATCTTGAAGTATTTAACAGTAGTCTTATAACCAAACCATAGTTCAAAAGGAGTCTTACCAGAATTACTATTTACATATACTCGGTTCAAAGTGTACACAACAGTCCTTACAGCTTCACTCTAGTAGATGTGAGGCACATTTCCTTCAATCATCATTGTTCTAGCAACATCCAAAATTGTTCTGTTCTTCCTCTCTGCAACTCCATTTTGTTGAGGGGTTCGGGGAGCAGATAATTGTCTTCTGATTCCATGCTCTTGACAGAAAGAATTAAACTCCCTGGAGGTGAATTCACCACCTTTGTCTGACCTTAGGCATTTAATTTTCAGACTTTTCTCATTTTCTGCCACAACTTTGAAACTTTTGAACTTTTCTAATGCTTCACATTTTTCTCTTAAGAAGGCAACCCATATCATTCTAGAATAATCATCTATAAGCAGCATAAAGTACCTTTCACCATGGAGACTTCTGACTTTGGAAGGACCACATAGATTAGTATGCACCAGCTCCAATAATCCATTTGAATGATGGTGTTTGCTCTGAAAAGAGACTCTAGTTTGTTTTCCCATCTGACACTCCTTGCAAATTGTGTTAGCAGGCTTTACTAGCTTAGGTAGATCTCCTACTGCTTGAGTGGAACTTACTTTGAGTATGTTATTAAAATTCACATGACTCAACCTTCTATGCCATAACCAACTTTCATCTACTTGAGCAATTAAACAACTTTCATTGGAAACATTCATGTGAAAAACATTACCTTTTGTCTGTTTACTTGAAGCAATTATATTTCCAGAACTTCCATATATCCTACATCTCCCATCTTTGAACTGAAGATCATAACCCTTGTCCACCATCTGTCCAACACTCATCAGGTTGTGCTTCAAGCCTTCAACATAAAGAACATCATCAGTGTTATGCTTACCACCAAGACAAATAGATCCTTTGCCACGAATCACACAAGCATTGTTATCTCCAAATCTTACAATCCCACCATCATACTTCTCTAGACTTACAAATTTTATTTTTTCACCAGTCATATGATGTGAGCATCCATTGTTAATTACCCACTCATCCTTTTCTTCAATTTGGACTGGAAGTGCTTTCTCAACTTTAGCAGATTTAGTAGCCACATGACTATTTTCCTTGATAGCAATGAAAACCCAATCATCTTCATTTCCATATTCTTTATCAGATTCTTCATCAGTCACACCTTCTTTAGAAAAGTAGCATTTCTTTTGGAATCTAGATTTGCAAGGCTTAGATCTAGGAAATATTTCAGGAAACCTTGATGTAAAATGACCTATTTTACTACAAGAAAAACATTTGATAGGAAACTTTCCTATATACTTATCTTGTCCTCTACCTTCTTTCTTCACAATCAGTGCTTCCAACTCTTCTACCTCTCTTTCTTCATCTTCAAGTTTTCTCATATCTTTCCTTGTTTCTTCCGAATATAGTAGCCTTGAATGCAGTTTTAGTCTTAGGAGCAGATTCACCAAATTCATTCAACTCAAAGGCAACAAGTTTACCAATTAGTTTATCTCTTCTCACATTCGTCAATGATCTGGTTTCTTCAATAGCATGAGCCTTCGCTTTGTAGGAGGGAGGAAATGATCTGATCACTTAAGCCATAATTTCTTCCTCTTCTAGGGTACTGTTGGCACATCTAATACCCATCACTATTTCATTTACTCTTTGCATAAAAGAAGAAATATTTTCATCTTCACCCATCTTCAAATTTTTATACTTGCCTTTCAAACTCTGTAGCTTAGCCATCTTCACATGTACATCTCCTTCATACAAAGTTTCTAGCTTCATCCACATCTCATTAGCTGTCTTCAGACCTATCACATTTTTCATTTTCAAATATGTTAGAGCACTCAACAAAGCTTCCATAACCCTGACATTATTCTCAGCTTCTTTAATCTCATTAGCAGTGGAAGTACCATTATGAGGAATAACATATCTATTCTTTGTAATCTTCTAGAGGGTTCACCAATACACCTCAAATGACACTCCATCCTATTTTTCCACAATGAGTAGTTTGTTCCATCAAATCTAGGACTGTCCTTCTTGTATGATGCCATCTTAGATCACCTCAAGATTTTAAACTTCTTCAGAGGAACCTGCTCTGATACCAATTGTTGGTAAAACAAGGATAGACAACTGAGAGGGGGGGTGAATCAGTTGTCACAAAATATTTAAACTTTTTAAAACTTTACTTAACTTAATCTTAGATATGATGAATGAAAAGTAAACCATGAACAAACAACACATCGAAAGCATAAAGAAACCAATATTTTTTTATGTGGAAACCCTTTTAGGGGAAAAACCATGGTGGATGTTAGTCCACAATATTGTACCTTGTTAAAAGTATAAGAAAAATAATTGGAATGCACATGCATTCAGGCACACTGCCTAGAGCTCATTGCTCAAATGCAAGAGGGCTCACTGCCCAAAGAAGAGAAATATAGATTAGATCCATAGGGTATGAACTAAGGAAATAGCTTCTTCACAAGCCTGATTACAGTTCTAGTTAAGCACATAAAACCTTCTTCACACTTCGCTCAAACTTCTTCTCACTCTGCTCTGCAATCAAATGATTTGGACACTATTCACACATCTGCAATTTCTCTAGCATACATTTGCTCTTATGCACACACTAACTTCTCTCAACAATCGCTCTTATATATCTGCAACATGGAATTAAATCAACAACCTTGTCAGACAAAATATAAGACATATTTTCAATGTCGGCCCATATTTACAAATAAATTTTCAATGTGGATCAAACACCATTGACTAATATCATGATGCGACCCAAAACAATATCCTCGAGTGCGCCAAACATTCAAAATTAAATCTACAAGGATTCAAAACATGCCACAACCACCATGTTATCCAAGAACATGAAAACCTAAACATACCGAGAAAAATATTCAACCACGAGCACACCGATCAATGTGGATGTGCAACAAAGATAGAGCATGATCTAGAAATATCCATGAGCACCAAGAAACAATGGATACAAATTCACAACAACTAGAATTACTAGAATCACACCAAATTTAATCAAGAACACTGACAAAGACCACAAAAACATTGTCAGAACACAGATCTTTATGACTCAAACAAATCTTCACGTGGACCTTTGAAACTTCTGGTGGATGGAACAGATACACTCAACAATAAACCCTTTAGTCCACAACAACTGATCTTCAATGTACAGATCAAGACACCTTCATGGCCTTCACAGTTCCACTGGGAACCTGGAACTCTTTCTTTAACAATTTTCTCAATACCCTCGACATATACAACCTTCAATACAATAATGCTAATAGTTTTGACATCAATGTCAACCACATATCAACAATGCAACCACAACATCCAACACTTTGAATATTTGAAGTCAAGAGTGGCACAAATTCCAATCCTTACACTCCCTTATTTTGAAAAATTCTTCACTGTAGAATATGATGCAAGCAGGTCTGCTATAGGGGCAATTTTGAGCCAAGGTGGAAAACTAGTAGCCTTCTTCAATGAAAAACTAAATGATGCTAAGAGAAGGTACTTCACCTATGACCTTGAACTTTATGCTATGGTTTAGTCTCTCAAGAAATGGAGACATTATCTCTTGCCAAAGGAGTTTGTGGTGTTTACTGACAACCATGCATTAAGTTACTTGAATACTCAAGAAAAATTGAATCAGAGGCACATGAAGTGGATGGAGTACTTGTAGGCCTATACCTTTTCAATCAAACACAAGAAAGGACAAGAAAACAAGGTTGTTGATGCCCTAAGTAGAAGAACTATGATGGTGCAGGAGATAAAACTTCAAAGCATTGGGATAGATTCACTCAAAGGTATGTATGAGCATGATGATGACTTTAAAGAAGTCTATTTTGTTTACAGTCAGTTTCAAAGTAGTTTTCATAGTGAATATGCAGATTATGTGTTGCAAAATGATTTTTTATTCAAGGGGGCTCAATTGTGTGTTCCTAGGTGCTCCATGGGAGAAAATTTAGTAAGGGAAAAGTGTAGTGGAAGCTTGAGTGGTCATTTTGGAATTGACAAAGCTTTGGAGTAGGTTAATAGGTTGTACTACTTGCCTAGGATGGATGTTGATGTAAAAAATTTTGTAAAGGGTTGTGGAATTTTCCAAAGAGAAAAAGGGACAAGTTCAAATGTAGGTTTGTATCAACCTTTACCTGTTCCTAACCGTCCATGGGAGTCTATAAGGATGGAATTTGTTTTAGGTTTTCCTAAAACACAAAAGGGGAATGATAGTATCTTTGTGGTTGTGGATAGATTCAACAAGATGGTGCATTTTATTGCATGTAGAAGCACTAATGATGCAACTCATATTGCTGGTTTGTTTTTCAAAGAAATTGTGAGGATACATGGACTGCCCTTAAGCATTGTGTCTGATAGAGATTTAAAGTTTATAGGTCATTTTTGGAGGACCTTGTGGAAAAAGTTGGGAACTAAATTTCAATTAAGTTCAGCATACAATCCATAAACAGATGGCCAAACTGAGGTTGTTAACAAGTCTCTTGGGAACTTGTTGAGATGTTTGACTAATGAGCATGGTGAGTCATGGGATGTTGTTTTTCCTCAAGTAGAGTATGCATACAATGACTCCATAAACAAAAGTATAGGGAAGAGTCCTTTTGAAGTAGTCTATGGAAGGAGTCCTAGAGGAATTTATGACCTTAGAGACTTGAGAGACATGGAGAAAAGGAGTGCAGTGGGAGAAGACTTTGCAATTTCTATGAAAGACATTCATGATTAGGTAAAGGAGAACTTGAAGAAGAGTGTAGAGAAATATAAGGAGAAGACAAATTTGAGAAGAAAGGATGTTCAATACAAGGTTGGTGATTTGGTTCTTGCACACCTCAGGAAAGAAATAATTCTAAGGGGAAAATACACTAAACTAATGATGAAGAAGATAGGTCCCTTCAGGATAGTGCACAAGTTTGGTCCAAATGCCTATGAAATTGAGCTACCTCTAGAAGTTGACATTTCTACCATTTTTAATGTTGCTGATTTGTATCCTTTTAAAGGTGTTGTGAATGTAGGTGATGTTACAGGTACTGTAGATGCTGAAGATGATGAATGGGTCAAGGATTTACCTCCAAGTAAAGCAATGAAGCTTGAAGGTATAATAGATATAAGGGAGGTCAAAAGAACTAGGAAGAAGTTATAAAATGAGTATTTGGTTAAATGGAAAGATATACCAATTGAAGATGCTCGGTGGATGACTAAAGATGACATAAAGTAGCATGGTACCTCTGTCCAAGAACCCATTTCATCTAGAGGATGAAATCTCTTCCTTCCCAACTGAATGGTGTAAGAGCACCCTTGCACATTTTGGCTTGTTTTGCATTTTTTGGAGTGTAGGTTAGAGTGAAGTAATTTTATGATGTAATAAGGTAAATTTGACCAATATGTGATGTAATTCAAGTTTTCTAGGGTCCTAGAGGGGTGGTGTCAAAATGTTGTTAATAAGGTTTTAATTTTGCAAATGTTGCATTATGTATTTTTGTCAATTTTGGAGTTAGTTGGAACATGAACGGTCATCCTTTCAAATTTCTATTGTAGACCATTGGTGTGACATCAAAAAATGTTTAAAAGGCCTCTCATATCATCGAGGCAGGTTGGATTTTTGAAGTTTTGAAGGAATAATACATTGTTGCTCTATTTTTAAGTGATTTTCTGCATAAACTTGCATTTTCTCTAACTGTATAGCTCCGTACAAACAATAACCAATGTGAAACCTGTGTGGTCAGTTGGATATTTTTTTAATCTTTCTTTTGAATCCACTTGGAGTGAATTTCATTCAAATTTGTAGAAGTTAGAGCCAAATTTCTGAAGGTTACACTGTTTGCTAGGGTTACTAGGGTCTTGTTGGAAAATATGGAAAATTAGGCCATTCCATCTTGGGAAAAATCTGTAGGTTGGTGGAATGGGACTATTAGATGTTTGATTTAATATTTTTAGGTTTTTAGGGCAGGGTGATAGCGTCTGGTGGTTTTAAGCACGTGCTCTAGTTTGGCAAGTTTGAATGCTAAGCTTGAAATTACTGGTTTTTAGCTAGAATAGTAGAAATTTTATGTATTATGTAGAAGCCAATAATGGAATTGTGAGTTTGGTGACTAGTTGAAGTTAGTGGTGAAGAGTTTCAAGTTTTTTGAGAATAATTTTAAGGACCTCCTTTGGAAAAGAGGCCTAATTAGGCCTAGAAATAGCGTTGGGGGGGAAATTTTGGCATGATGTTCCAAAAAAACCCATGGAAAGGGTTTGATATGTTTAATGGTAGGAAATTGGGTTTCTAAAAGTGTTTGTGACAAGTCTCTGTAGGAACTTCATTGAAAGTTATAGTTGAAAAAGTGTGTTTGCTGACCTACAAGCTAGTAGGTGTGATTGAGAGAGGATCAACCCTAGATTGGGTTTAAGACTTTAAAGATCAGTTGGAATCTGATTGGCTGAGGCTAATATCACCTTTCCTTGCATCAGTCATCCATTTGGGAAAATGAGTCCTTGCCAAGTGGGACTAAGTCACCCAAAGTGGTGAATTAGTCCCATTTGGGTTATTTTTGAGTTTTGAGAGGGAAATTTTGGAATTTAAGTTTAATTTTCCTCCATTTCAGCCTTAGGGGTCAAATTAATAGGAAAATAAGGTGAATTTTCTATAAATACAAGCCTCTAAACCCTAATTCATAACCTAATCATTTCAATCATCATTTATCTCCTCTCTCAAGTCAAGCAAGCTAAGGTTTTATCATTCCAAGTCACCAAGATAGCTTCCTAAGACATTCAGGGTAGATTCTTCATCTTTTGCTACAAAAATTCAAGATAAAAAATAATGGAAAGTATCTAAATCCATTTTTTCATGCTTGATTACATTCTTTCTTCAAACAATTACCTACAAAGGGGTTTGACCAGGGAAAACCCCCATGCCCTAACATTCACTATTTCCTCTTCTCTTCTTGTGTGTGTGTAGATTTAGGCTTCTTGAAGGCTTGGGAATAATTGGATATTAGGTTGAATACTTTTTGGAGTCATCTTCCTCTTTACAAGGTCAAAATATCAACAAAAAGTCACTTTCAAGTCCAAAAATCAAAGTTTCAGAAGCGAACACCTTTCAAGAACCAAAATGCAAACTGAGGGTTTCTGTTTCCCCTTTTGAATTTTTAGAAATATAGAAGTCCCACTGTACATTCCTTTCAGTGATTTCTATAGTTTTGGATACCCATTTGTCTGAAATGGGCTTTAGAACAGTTTCCCAGATCTGGGACTAATTTGCCCAGAATGGAAAATGAGTCCCAGTAGGCCAAATTTTTAGCATCAACAACATTTCAGAAGTCATTTCCAATCTCCAACAATTTCTCAGGTGCACACATTCAGTTTCATTCAATTCTATTACAATTTACTTTCATTTCTTAGTTTTTATCAGTTTGTTATATTTAGATCATTTCATTTAGACATAATTCATCCATCTTAACATTAATCTTGAGTGTTTACATTGTATTTTGGTGCATCTTTCTCCTTTTAGGTGAAAAACCCTAGAAGTGCTAGAAAGAGCTTGGGTGCCAAAATATTTGTTTACATATATTACAAGGGGCACATTCTCATCACCTATCTTGAATCATCCTTGTCCTACGTTTGGGGGGAAAGGGGTTAGATAGCCTTGTCCTAGTACGATACTCATTGTTGCCCCTTTGGCTAGTCATCCACCTTCCGTATATGATGAACAAGATTGGGATGCAGATGACTTACTTTAGGTTGGCTTGCATGTGTCATACTAGATTTATGTCTATTCATGTTCTTTGTGTGATTGAATGTGCGTAATGTGATCCCCCGTATTGTGCTACTTGGAATGTCTTTATGTTTGTGAGCCTACTTTGGATGACCCTTGTCACTCTATTGGTACAAGGATACAAAGGAAGAAAATCTACTATGAATTATAGAGTCACCTTAAATCATCCATATCAACCTCAACAAGTTTCCCAATCAAGTAAGAAACCAAAGCCCTATAAACTCTTGAAGCTAAAATTTCTTCATCCTATGTCCAAAAATGAGAAATTGTTACCCACACTCCTTAACCAAGGACTCATAACATTACCACCTATCAAAGAAAATAAAAAATGAAAAGTATAATTAGGTCTCATTACCAATATCATATAGCTCTTAGGAAAAGTACTAATGAGTTTCATGCTTTGAAGAGGATCCTAGATAAATTTGATATCATTGATATAGTTGATTAGCATGTATGAACTTGGCTCCTTACCATGTGATAGTTGTAGAGTCATAGCATGCTCACTATTACATGTATTACATTTCATGAAAACCATTTCTATATTACAAGGGGCACATTCTCATCACTTATCTCAACTCATCTTTTTCCTACCTTTGGGGGGGGAAGGGGTTAGATATCCTTGTCCTAGTACGACACTCATTGTTTCCCCTTTGGCTAGTCATCCACTTTCTGTATATGATGAACAAGATTGGGATGCAGATGACTTACTTTAGGTTGGATCGCATGTGTCATACTAGATTTATGTCTATTCATGTTCTTTGTGTGGTTGCATGTGTGTAATGTGATCCCCTGTAACATGTTATTTGGCATGTCTTTATGTTTGTGAGCCTACTTTGGATGACCCTTTTCACTCTATTGGTACAAGGATACAAAGGAAGCGAACCTATTGTGATATTCTTCTATTTGTCATAACCATTATCTTTCTTTTTGTCTTGTATTTTCCTTTTGGGGATGATGCAAAGAGTTGAGACATTTAGGTCTCTTCCATGTTGACCCAAAAGGATTCTCCTTTGTTTCACTCTCTATGTCATTCTTCCTTTGTGCTCATTGTTCCATTAGTTATTATGGGAATGCTAACGCTTTCAATCTATATTATACTGCTGTAGCAAAGACATACGTTAAACCCAAATCCGTGGATCCCTTATGTGCTATCTTAGGATTCCATATGGGGGGAAACCTCCTTTTCATGATGTAGCCTTACTTCATTGGCATAGGTATTTCCAAATAAGCTCTCATGTCTTTTTAATCAATTGACATTTATCATCTTCTACTTTAAATTAATTGTGCACAACATGGTGTATAGCAATTTCTTTAAAGTGGGGAACATTATCCCTCTCGCTTGTTGCTTGTTTGATGACATGACCTTTACAGTAGGTGTTTCATACAACCACAATGCACATCATGCCATGGGAAGACTTTCGTGCCCTTTATAGGCTTCAAAACCAGGACCATGATACTTATGATGGTCTAGTGAATGCTATTCCTACAGATATGCTTTATAAGGTAGGAATTCATGGGTCTAAGCCCTAGTGGAAGGATTGGAAGTGGTACCTAGACACTCCTTTTAGAAATTACAAGCCTAGGCTTGGTTATAGATGGATTTCACCACACTTTTCTATGATTGAAATTCTGAACCAGAGGTGGCTTTTTCAATCCCCTACTCATGTCTAACAAAAAAATTCTCCGCCACTTGGTCTACAAGTGTTGAGCTGAAACTTGTCCACTTTTATTGGTGTATTTTTTTCCAAGGCTTGCCTGTGGGGTCTTGGCTTGTTCAATTGGGGGTCCAGGACCCTCATTGCCCTTTTTGTGGGCAAGCTGAGTCTTTTAAGCATCTCTTCTAGTTTTGCACTAAAGCTCAGTAGTTTTGGAATTGGATTCATGACTTCTTTTGGCCTTTTAGACTGGAACGACATATGATTCTATTGGGAGACTCGCCCAGACTTCCTCCTAAATATACCTAGCTTTGGCACACTTTTAGGGTGGAAATCCTCTTCAATATCTAGAAAGACAGAAGTGCCTACATATTTGTTAACACACAAATGGATAAAAATGTTTCTTTGTATTCTAAAGCTATTATTTTCTCTAATGTACTCTTGCAGATTCAAGTTCAAGCTAACAAGGTTGTACTTGAGGTGGCTCACCTTCAGATGCTTTTGGATCATTGGGGTAATGCCTCGTGTATTGTTGCTTAGGTACCCACTTTTCCCACTTCCTCTCGTGACCAGTCACCCTTTCATGGTCGGCAACGGAGTGGCTCTGCTCATCCCTACTCTTAGCCTCCTCTTCAGAGTGGTTCTCGCCTTCCTCAGTGGACTTGTTCTCCTCCTCTGCAAGCTGGCCAGGGGTGGCTCTTTGGAGGAACAGCGGTGGTGGTTCCAAGTGGCCCTCTGATGATACTCTTGCTACTGGCTTTGGTTGGCCAGACTCTGGTAAATGATTTCTGCATCTAGTGCTTGCAATCTCACCTTGGTGAGAGGATAAAGATAAAGATAAAGAGAAATACGTTGATGATGGCTGGGGTCCTCCTCCTGATGTCACTCCAGACCCTGTTGATGTATGGGGGAAACAGATGGATGATAGAGACCCTCCTGGATCTTTAGGTATTGCTTTGGCTGCCTGATGGCCTTTTTTAATGTTTGTAATCTTGGACTTCTGGGCTAGGCCCATGTGATTGTTTTTTGGATTTCTGGGCATTTCCCATGTGACTCTCAGGGTGTGCCTTCTTACCACTCACTTTTTTTTGTGAATATGTATTTTTATCTTTATAATTAATATAGATTAGTGCCTATTCATAAAAAAAAGTGTGGTTTTCTTATTTCACATGATGTGTCTTCTTCTTGGTGATATTGGGTTCGATGTCCTTCAAGAGCGTGACCTTTCTTGGCATATGGCATTCCTCTTAGTGGTAATGCTATAGCTTGCACTCCCTAAGGTGTGAATCTCTTATCTCTTGAATATTCCTCTCTTGATGGTGATATTGAGTGTGATGTTCCCTAAAGTGAGACCTTTCATGAACTAAGAAAAACCCCTTTGACTATCCTAAACCAAAATTCTTGGCCACCAAACATAATATAACTTGCTTGTTAGTGGTTCCTTTATTTCATGAGTGTTTAGCATAATGCAACTTTCCAACCTTGTGACCATCTTATGTGGCACCTTATCAAAGTTATCAGGGAGTATAACTTTTGGTATGGTTATGGGTACACACTTGGTGTATATCAAACTACACCAAACCATTGTGTGTTTCTCATATTTCCTTGATCGGATTGCACTAGTCCTTTGTGAGTGTATCTTTGGACAAATAGCCTAGGCTTGATCCATACCTTTTGGAAAAAAATCAAAGATAGATCCATCCCTTTTTTTAATCATTACATTAATTTTAACATTGTATGATGTTGTATCTTATGTCGTTGTTGCATACATATTTCTCTTTGTGCCTTTGTTGGTTTTTCATAGGATCTTCAATCTTGGGGGATTGATCATCCTCCTCGATGCTTGACATATCATCTTTCTAACAATTTTACAATTAGACCTCTCTTGACTCATTTTTCTATTTTAGTGTAATTTTGAATGTGGGTTCATACTCTCACTAAAGTGGGGGCTAAATGTAGTGTAGAAAAATATACACCTTTACATTTTCACACTATGTTTGTATCCCCTTAATTAATTAGACTTAATTAAGCTTCTAATTGACCAAATAATCCATTCCAATGCCTTATTATTCCCATTTTCTTAAGGGAAACTTATATTAAACAATTACCAGGGTAAATCCATAATACTAGTTTACAATTCTCTTGAAAGAAAAATGCATTTTTGGTGGGAAAACATTTTGATGGGGTTCACTTGAACAAGGTGGTTCGAGCGAACAACTTTTATGGTTCGCTCGAACCCCATTGTTCGAGTGAACCCCCCTTCCATGCATGCGGATTATTTTGTAATAAAATAGTAGGGTTCGAGAGAATGGGGGTTCACTCGAACCCTTGTTTTAGAGTTTTTTAATACAAAAATTACTGTCAAAAATGATAGTTTCTTCCTTCACTATTATAGTGGTGAACCCTCGAACCCTAGGCGCATGAAATCATATTCAAGGTGACTAAAGAAGTTCACCACCCTCCACGACTAGGGCACCACTCCTTTTAGGTTGGTTTCCTTTACTTTTTTTTGTTTTTGTTAATACTTCCACATTTCATATACATGTCTTCAATCATATCAAATAGTTCACTTGCCTTGTCAAATAGTTCACTTGTATATCAAACAATTCACTTGCCTTGTCAATGCTTCCACATTTCACATACATGTCAAACAGTTCACTTTCCTTTGCCAAAATGGGAGCTCCACCACAAGCAACATCCTCCTTGCCTATGCCAAAATGTGAGCTTTGGAACAAGGTATCAACATACCTAATTGCATTTTCTTGAAATTTTCTAAACTATTTTCAACAAATCCATTTTTTGCATATCTTTCAATCATGGCATTCGATGAGAATCCATTTCTTGAGGCTATGAGTCAAACAATTCACTTTCCTTGTCAATGCTTAGCAAGGCAATTGCCATGATTGAAATGTACATACCCTGTTCCAAAGCTTCCTTTATACTACGATGGACATCCATACCCTATTCCAAAGCTCTTAGTTAAGTTAGTCTAAGCCACCACTTGATGCCCAAAATCATCATGATTGATTACTTAGGTTTCATATAAATGATGTTGCCTACAAGTTGTTTATAGCTATTCCATAGGCTAGAGAAATATGATTCCTTGTAGCACTTAAAAATATGATATTAAATGATTTGTTTAGAATTTCATAGGCCGCAATTGGCGGGTGTAAAGCCATATGCAACATCTCCTCACTGTGCCAAATGGAGCTCTTCTCCTGATGATGTTGTATGTGGCTTTACACTTCCTTAAATTTACTTTCTGGAAAGTTTCTAAACCCTTTCAACAAATCCAGCAAAACACTTTTCCAAGTAAGATACAATTTTAGAGCAACTTCATTTTCTCCTTCTAGTCCATTGATCATAGTTTAATATGAATTGATCCTAAAAAATAATCATTATGGTTTATTGTGTGTTGTCGTTGAAATACAAAAGATCATATTGAATTGGTGATATCCTTATAGTTCATATAATGCTCCATAACAATCTTATGTATCAATCCATAAAAATTGCTTTATAATGACCATGAAAAAAATGAACTAATTTTTTTAGTAACACCCTAGAGAAGAGTAATAAGGATGTCCATGTAAGCACCTAAGGTACAAAAATTTCTAACTAACATAAAAAGCTATTGTATGGGTCTATATCAAAATATATATAATTTTTAAGTTTATGTGCTTCAATACATACATTCTTATTATTGTTCAATTAATTGAACCTATTAAACAAAAACCAATGTTCTTGATAACATTTTCTAATAGCATGAGAACACATGGAAGGAAATCTATACCATCTCACATCTATTTTGATAGATAATAATACTTTGGTTCATTCAAATGAATCAATCATTCATCTAGCGTAGTTAAATTTATAAAACAAATAGATTTATATCCTTATTTAGATCAATAGTTTCTTTCCTTGAATTAGTTTATATTCCTTACCTTTTCATACAAATAGAAAAGGATTTTTTCTATACTCTTTTTATTTGTGACCTATATTCATCTCTCTTTTCTTAACTTATCACATGTTAAGGGAATACACACACTTGTACTCATATTGAAAGTATTTATTGTCTTATAACTTGATGATTCCTCTTACCTAGTAAATAGTGTAAGTGAATCAATGATTAAAAGGAGTTCTAGTTGCAACCCAACAAGAATATGTTCTCTTTTATATTTGGTAGTTTTAGAACACTTAATAAATTACCTAAAAGTCTAGTGAAATTCCAAATGAGTCCCATTTTGGCTATCATTATAGGAATCTACCTCAATACTAAAACAACCAATCTTCATATGCATAAGATCCACCACTTATACCTTAAACATCAATGCATTGATTTTAAAGCTCTATTAACTAGGTTCTTCCTTATCTATTTATGATCAACATTAAAAAAAATTAGTATATCAAAAATAAGATGCTTAAGTTGACATTACAAACTTCATTATTATCACTTCTAATTTCACCTATGATAATGAATAAGAACAAGGCATAATATTCAGTTGCTTCCTTCATAAAAATATTTATCCTCAAAGCTTGACATGTGTAAAATTGGATAGAATGTTGGAGATATCCAACCTTGTATAGATTTAGGTTCCATTCCTTTCCATTGTACCAAACCTCCTTAATGACACAATTATAATGTTACTTGGCACAATAACTAGTTTAATATATATAGCATTTAGGGCCACCTTTTTATGATTATTTTACACTTCGAGCAAACCTTTTCTTGATACTCATTGATATATATAGCATATATTCTTATACTATTATATATACATTGTATTCTTCAAGAATATATTTATTATATCCATTAATTTCTTCTCACACATGATGGTCCACTAATTATGTTCTTTCATATTTTTCATCATGTGCATAATTTTTCCTCACCTCCTTGATTAAATTTGGATACTTTGTAGCAACCAATTGGAGGGGAACATATTGTCAAGTTAGCATTCCTATCATTGATATTTCAAATAGGGTACCTATGACATCTACTAAGAATCAACTCAAGAATCATATGAATGAGTCTAAGCTCCTCATTCATGACACATGGGACTACAAGGAATTTCACACCCTAAAACTCAATCCAAGGCTAACTAGGTATGCAGAACATAGGTCAACATATGCAAACAAGAAAGCACTAATTTTCTTAAGTCACCTTGCATTTCAAGCTTCTCATCCTTGTCTCTAGTGGTCAAATTTGATGTTGCTATTAGTAACCTCATCAAATTTGATAGTTTTATTTCATGGATCTTGTCATTGGTAACCCTTTAGGTTACATTTTCAGATTTATAATGGTTTGTTAAGTGTGTTGTTTGTGCTTTAGTCAAGTCAATTCCTCTATGCTAGTTACATTTTCTAAGACAAGGAATGCCCTCTATGTTGCAAAATGCATGCATATGTTACAAATACATGACCTTATCAAGGATGAAACGATAAGATGAAATAAAGCATAGGAAACATAAAGATCAATAGTTTCTTTCCAAATTAGTTTATATTCCTTAACTTTTTGTACAAATAGAAAAATATTTTTTCTATACCATTTTTATTTGTGACCTATATTCATCTCTCTTTTCTTTTAACTTATCATGTTACTTGGTAATACACACACTTGTAGGTCCATATTGAAAGTATTTATTGTCTTATAACTTGGTGATTCCTCTTACCTAGTAAACCCAAAAATAGCACCTGTGCATACCAATTTTTTGCTACAACTCAATTGGTGGAGCTGATTAAATACTGTTATATCTTAAAGTGAAAATATAGTTATTTATGCATATGCTAAGTGTTGTTTGCATCTTATTCATCATTTTATAAGTGACAGTTATGCATTGAAATGAGGAAACAGAGTTTCAGAAATTGCTTTTCAGTGTTTCACAATCAAATGGAGTACAGGATTGAGCATACAAACAACAAAGCATGACTGAATGCTTTCTTTTATTTCATGATGCTTTTCATATTTACAACATTTCATTTGATTACAAGAATTCAAATGGTGATACATTCAAATGATGGTACAACATTGCATCATAAATGCATTTTCTTTTCAAAATGAAAAGAAAAAAGAATGAGATTAAATATCCACACAAATCGTGGATGTGACTGTTTCAATGCATCATAAACAACATACTACACTATGGAAGATGCATAAAAGGAAGAATCACATAAGTATAGACATAATCATCATTGTCTGTTGATTGATGACCGACGCAGAAGTGGTGCACCATTTGTCTTCTTCGAGCTTCATTGACCTGTAGGAAGGAAGAGAGGGATGTTAGAGCTCTGACTATGAATATACCTACATGAACCATCAACGATAATGTAGTATGCTACTAATCATGCACTGATACAATCAGGAAAAGTCCAAAAATATGAGTTGAAACAGATACATCAACATCATCATATATTGTTATTGCTTTATGCTAACATTGTTTGTTTCTTTGTGTAGGTATAGGGAAAATCATGAAGCTAGTTATCATTTGAAGATCAAGCATGTGGAGAAAAATAGGCTCCCACAAGGGTGGAGCTCGGCATGCTGCCCCGCATACATTATAGGTGGGGCTAAGTAGAGAAATGCTATATAATTGAAAGAGTAAGAAGTTCATTCATCAAAGCCATCAAACTAACTGTCCACTCATAACCAACAAGTAATTTTTTTTGAAAGCTACAGGTGGACCATCAATTTAAATAAGCTCAATTAATTCAACTGAGTACATTCATCTCAAACATTGTTGTATGGTTTATATTCTTCTGACATAGGTGTTAAACAATGCATCTTATTTCGTGTTATCACAGCAGTGTTATGTTTCTGATTTGAATAACCATCCATAATGCCTCATTATAAGAAGCATTGTTCAATAAAGGAGAAAAAAAACTATTGCTATTTTCATTAGAGAAAGGTAATTGTGCATGAAACAATTTTACATAATGAAGGCAGGTGAAGAGAAGTCCCAGTTTCTCACCAGAATGAAGGACTATAAGAGTCCATACAGCAAAGACAACCAGCCTCATTTTGGTTGAGAGTGCAATGTTGCTTCAAGTAAAGGAGACAATCAAAATGGGAGATTCATTCAATCATTCAAGTATATTTCAAGGAATTACAATTATCAGACAGACAAATGTGAACAGGTTTTCAAGGATTTAAATATATAAAAGTCTTTTTCAAAACAAGCAGAATATATCAAAGAACATGGTTTGAGTGAGGGTTTGGAGTGCACTCCCGAAGAGTGTGACTGAGTGAATAAGAGACCAATCTAAAAATGTAAATCAAAGAGATTTCTATGTGTAAGGAGGGTGTGAAACAACATGACAATGGCACCCAAAAGTGCAAACAAGAGAAACAGGAAATATTTTCAAACGAATACAAATATATGGAGATCTCAACTTAAATGCAGTGCACAATTTCAAGCTTTTAGCTCTCAGAATGAATACACATATGAGGGTTTCAATCAAAATACACAGGTTTCTTCAAGATATCAAATACCCATATGATGAAAAATTGAGGAATTTCTAAATGTAACAAATGCCATGGTGGGTCAAGCCCAAATTTTGAGTACATGACCAAATATAGATTTTTGCTTATTTTTTTAGAATACCCACATTGGGGTTTTGAATTAAAATACAGATTCTACAATTTTTAGTTTACCCATGAAGGGTTTTATAAGGAAACCACAGAGATTTCAAAAGAAAGCAACAGACATAGCGGGTCGAGCGAGCTCCAGAGGAGGTAAACAATTTTTTTCTAAGATGTAGAATATCCATATGGGGTTTTGTCTGAGAACTCAGTTTTCTCCATGTCACTATGAATCACATTGGTTCCTGACAGAAAATCACAACATAGGTGTGTTTTCTTCAAAACAACAAATTCCCATATCAGTTTTGTGTTTCAGAATACAAAGATGTGAAAATCCTTTGATGGGTCAAGCTACAGAGTTTCCAAATGACCAGTAAAGAGATTAAGAAGCTACGGCCTGTCATATTTTCAAGCTTTTGTAAGCTTTGTGAGGAACATAAAGTAAATAGAATAACAAGAGCTTACCACTTAATGCCTGTAGGAGAACATATAAGTCATGGCTAGAGCTCTACCGAGCTTTCAAAATCCAAACAAAGCACTCAGTTCAGCTCGTGCATGTCGACCAGTGGGTGAAGGAACATAGAGATATCAAAAGCCAACACATAAAATGAAATAAGAGCATCAGATAGTTATCTCATGGCCGTGGCCTGTGAGGCCTTCATTTTACCATCAAGAGGAGCCAAGAAATCAAATAAAAATAACAGATAACCTTATCATGAGTGGCATAAATCTAACCTGATGGAGAATCAAAGGAAGGTGAGCTCGAATGTAGGTTTCCAGCTGAAACCCTAGCCCATACTGGGTGGCGCTGCTTGCAGAGCAATTTCCCCAAAAGTCGCCAGATGAAAATGACCCAAATTTAGGGTTTTGCTTTTGTTTTGTCCACCTTCATGCCCTAATTCGAAAATGGGATTTTCATTTAAGATTATAATCTTTAGGCTTATTCTTTTATGTCTTATTCAATGCCTAGGTCGAGCCTTGTAAAAAAGGTGGTGCTATTTGCCTAAGTCCTTAGGTTTCTTTGATAAATTTTTGGCAATGTAAGGGGGCTATGAACTTTAGAAATTTGTGATTAATGGTGCCTTGGTAAGGAGTGGATAGTGATAGATATATTTGATTGATTTTGTGAGAAATCAATAAAAGTTGTAAAATCATTGCACTTATGACTTAGGATCTTGTTTTCAAATTGATTTTGGAGAAATCAATTAGGGGATATGATAAGAGATATTCATTATATGTTTTATGATTTTTTAAGAAAATCAATATTGTAAATGGAGAGACAATTTGTATTTTTGTAAAATATTTTCTAAATCTTTAGTTGCAAAAATTAGTCAAATTATGAAAATTTGCATATCATGTAAAGCAGGATTAAAGCGTTGTTTTTATAAATCGCTTTATTCTTTGCTATTTTTAGCAGATTTTTGAGAGGTACTGTCTTGGTCAGATTTGAGATGCCTACTGGATGGATAAGTTGTTTTATTTTCTTTAAAATCAGATTTAGTCTATTTTTAGAGGTTGGACAGTGTGAACATGGAAAAATTGAGTTTTTTTTGCTTTTGTGTAGACTTTTGAGACAATTTTGATACCTTTTCCTTGAGCTTTCTTGGTGAGCTCGGATTACAGTTTTTGGAGGGATTTATCTTGAATAAGACTTAGATTTCTTCTTTTTCTCAGTTCAGATTCTAGTTTCTTGCTCTGACATATTTTTGAGCTTGTAAACTTCTTTGTGCTCAGATTTTGAGAGTTTTCACTCCTTCACTCAATAAAACAATAGAGTTTTCCTTTCTTAGTTCTTGTTTATGATTTTAAATAGTAATTTGATGTGTCTTGTGATTCAAATCTATTGAATCCTTTGCTTGTCTTACTATTGTTAGGTGATCTACAGGAGTTGCATGCTAATTCAGGTTGTGCCTTGTGTTTATTTCAAACCTTTACACAAATGAAATTTGGATTATATGTGTTGTGAGATTGTGAGAATCGAGTTCTAGAGAGGTGGTGAGAGTGAGTTATTATCAAAATCTTCTTGAAGTTGGCCAAATAGTTTAAGTGTTAGGATTTCGGTCTTAAGTTTTAAATCCAGTTCATCCTTCTAACTCTTTACTTGAAAATCACTTAGAATAGGATTCATCTTTCAGAGAACCAGCTCACTTTGGAGATTCTCTTTTCGCATAGATCACCCACATCTGAAAAGAGTTTACATGTTTCAACAGATAGTCTAAATTTTGCAAATCTGAGAAAGGGTGCATATCTGATTGATAATAGTTTTTGGCATGCCCATTGGAACTCTGAAAATCAATTTCAAACAAATTTTAGTGTTTTTTAATTTGCTGTTTGGTGTATGCAGTAGATTTTTCAGCCTTTTGGAGGCTCATTCCAATATACCTGGTGACTCTGATCCTAATTTTGCATGCTAGTGCAGGCTGTGCATGAGAAAAATATAGACTAGATCAAGTACTACACCTTTCAAATATCGAGAGTTGTCCCCACCATGAAGAAGAGGAAAAAAAATAAGGAGGCTCTTTGAAATACCTACGAGATTGAAGTCAACACCTCCTATTTTCAATTCTTTGGTTTTATCACCAGGAGTTCTAGTTCCAATATCACAAGCACCGCCAATGGTAGCGCCAAGGCAACACCTGTTCACACCTTTTAATGGAGGCAGTCCATTAGACATCGCTCAACATGATGACATCCCAGTTGTAGCCCTTAGAAGCCTGCCATACTTCACCAGGGAGGACCTCACTACACCAATTGAGTATATTCGTGACATAGCCACCTTATGCCCAGTTCACAAGATCATGCAAGAGAACATTGCGTTAAGGCTCTTGGATGCATCGCTCAAAGGGAAGGCATTACAATGATTTAATTATCTCACAGCCAACTCAATCGCGACATGGGATGTGTTAGGTAATGGTTTATATCAATATTTTGCTAATAAATTTGATAATATGTCTCTGTTAGAGCAATTGAGCACTATTGAGAGGGCACCACATGAGCACTTGGCTGATTTCAACTACCGATTTCAGAGAACCTGGGATAGGATTCCTACAATGGTAAAACCTTTACCAACACATGCTTTTCTATTTTACTTAAAAGCATTGAATAGTAAGATTTCATTCATGACTCAATCTATGGGTGGGCATATAGTCCCTAATGCTTATGACATAGCCATTAGAGCTGAGAACTGTCTCATCCAAGCTAGAGACAGAACCATTAGACCTCCTATGCATTTGTTTCCAAAAATATAGCCACCTACCCCTATTGTTGTACCTCACTTAGCTACTATCCTACCTATTCCAACAATAGTTTATCATAACACAACCCAATAAATCGCTGCTCCAGCCCAAAACCAAGAATTTCGAGAGATTAAAAATATACTAAAGACCTTTGGGAATGATCTTGTGAGCATTAAGAAGCAAGTAGGTCATGAACATAAGCCTTATCAAGCCACTTATCAGCAAAACCAGCCTAATAGGCCTGTCTTTTAGAATGATCACCAAGCCCAAAGAAGGAATTTTAACCCTAGGCCATTCTAGCCATACAACCCAAATGCAA
The DNA here is from genome assembly GCA_007258455.2 of Sequoia sempervirens. NCBI lineage: Eukaryota > Viridiplantae > Streptophyta > Pinopsida > Cupressales > Cupressaceae > Sequoia > Sequoia sempervirens. The sequence goes on along the minus strand of VDFB02105785.1, from coordinate 272,415,753 downwards.
CCAGCTCGTCAAAGAAACTTGTGCCCCAAAATAATATTGCCCAGGATTGTGATTGGTGTTATCCATGCAATCAGCCCCATAACCAATCAACGTGCGCTAATGGAATGAGAAATCAGGTTATAATGGTTCAAAATAACTATGTTGGTTCAGAAAATATTGTAGATCAAAATCAAGAACAACACGATAACGTGGAAGTCACCTTGCTGAACTGGTAGAGCTCTAAATTCTATAGCGTGAATGGTCAAGATCAAAAAAATTCTTCCGTTTCAGCCAATACTAGATCGAGAAAGAGAGCTATGGATTCAGGGCAACAAGCTGGAAATTCATAGCAGCAACCTTCAAGAGAAAACTAGCCCATTCCTTTGTCAAATGTTAATGCTATAGTGTAGCCTAAAGTGAAAATTTTGCAAAAAGGCCAAGAGATACATGGAAAAGAGCAGTCTAAGATGCATTTGTAGCCTTCACAGAGGAAAAATGATGATGTCATTAAAAAACAATAGAAGGTAAATTCTACATCATTTAATATTGTTGAGCACCTCAGAAAAGATATTGTCAGTATGTAGGTATTAGATGCTTTGTACCTCCCAGGGCAGAAAGGTTTACTATAGGATGCTTTAGCTGAGTTGTCTATTTTTGACAACACTAATCAAGGAGCTGCAAAAGTCACACTTGCAAACAATCTAGAGGTTAAGAATGAGAAAAAAGGTAAAGAAGTAAAGCCTCCTCCATTTCCATTTTACTTAAGTCTGATTATTGGCGATAAAATTGTTCATAACTGTATGGTAGACTCTAGTGCTAGTAGCTCTGTTATGCCTCAAAGGTTAGCTAATAAGTTGGGTCTTGTTTATGAGCCTAACCCCCAGAAGGGCGTAGCTCAATTAGATGGGTCTGCTGTTAAAACTATTGGTATTATCAAAAATTTGGCTATTTGCACGCATTCCCGAGTTTTGCTATTCATCAGGATATACATGTCATTGACTTGCCACCACACTTTTCCATTTGTCTCTCGAGGGGTTTTACAGCCAAGTTGGGTGGGTTTCTATCTTTTGATTGGTCTCATTTGTTTTTTAGAACAAGGTATGGTACGAAAGTGACCATAAAGTTTGAGCCTCTTGCCAAAGACCATATCAAACCATATTCACCAAATCCTATAAACGCTAACCTCTATGCTACCTCTGCACTGGAGGAGCAAACCATGACCTTAGACTGCAACACCCCTATAGAAAATCTAAATCTAGATGAATGGGTGGCCAAAGATTATGAGCTTGATCTATTTCAACACACAGATGAGATAGGATTAGGAGTCTATATGATTTGAGAACTTGATTTTGATATGCCTAATCTTTGTAAAGAGGAGGAACAGTCTACAGAAATAGAAAATGAGCTTTGGAAGCTTTACTTTAATGGTTCAAGAAGCAGTATTGGTGCTAGAGGTGGGGCTATGTTGATATCACCAGAAGGAGATAAGTACTATTCAACTTTTAGATTCGCTTTCAGCTACTCGGATAATACAGCCAAGTATGAAGTGTTGGTGCATGGCCTCGAATGGGCCCACAAAAGAGGTATTAAACGCTTGCAAGTTTATGGTGATTCAGAACTAATTGTAAATAAGATAAAAAATTTAAACGTTGCCAAGAATGATTTACTTAAGAAATATAAGCATCGTGTATGGGATTTGATGGAGGATTTTGATGCTTTTAATATTGTTTCAATCCCTATAAATGAAAATAAGAATATAGATAGGCTTTCTGCCATAGGAGCGCAATTTGACATTTCAAATGAAATACATAAAGTAAAGGCACACCACTATGTAAAAATAGTGGTTAGACATTCCGTGCCTGACAATAATGTGAGCTGGCAGGTTTTTGACAACGATGAGCAAATTGTAAATTTTTTGATTGGTGAAGCTGAGTTTGCAGATGGAAACCAACAAAAATGGTAGTAGCAGTATGACAAACAGATTGTGCAGTTGAAGACTAACAAGATGCCAAAAGGATTGGTTACCTTGGAATCTATGTTCAATTTAGATGACCAAGCACGGAAAGACAAGTGTGGCCTGATCGTTAAGGAAGAACATTATGTAGCCATTGAAATCTTCAAAGGCAAGCTTCTCAAGTTGGGAAAGGTATGTAGTAAAGAGGAACAACAAGAATTTATTCTATTGTATCAAAAATTTAGTGATTTTTTTGCTTGGGAGTACAAGGATTTGAGAGGTTTTAACCTAGAACTAGCCCAACATACTATTGAATTAGAGCCTAGTGCAAAACCATTAAGGCAGAAATAGAGACCTCTTAACCCCAAACTAGAACACCTTATGAAGTCTGAACTGAATAAATTAGTTGAAAGTGGTATTATTTTTCCTATCAAGCATACTTCTTGGGTGTGAAACTTAGTTCCAGTTAGGAAGAAAAGTGGGGAAATCAAATTATGTGTCGATTTATGAGATTTAAATAAGGCTTCACTGAAAGACCACTACCCACTCCCTTCCATGGAGCAAATTCTGCAGGTAGTTTCTGGTTCTGACATATTTTCTTTACTAGATGGTTACTCAGGTTACAACCAGATTATGGTTAAGCAAGAAGATCAATTCAAGACAACATTTACAACTAAGTGGGGCACAATGGCCTATAGAAAGATGCCTTTCAGCTTATCCAACGCTGGAGCAATTTTTCAATGAGCGATGGATATGGATTTTTATGGCCTTATGAACAAGTTCGTTCTGGTATATTTAGATGATATTACTATTTTTTCTAGAAATGCTAATGAGCATCTTGATCATTTAGAGAAGATTTTTTAGAGATGCAGAGAGTTTGGATTGTCTCTCAACCCAAAGAAGTGTATTTTTTCTGTACATTAAGGTAAACTTCTCAGAAATATTGTTTCAAAGTAAGGTATTTCTATAGATCCTGAAAGAGTCTCTGCAATTCTTGAATTACCATTACCAGCTCACAAGAAATTCTTGCAAAGATTTCTTGGAAGAATAAATTTTGTGAGGAGGTTCATACCGAATATTACAGTTTTGGTGCAACCTCTCACTTCTATGCTTAAAAAGAATATGCCTTTTAGTTGGACCAAGGAAGGTAAGAGGAGCTTTGAGAAGATAAAGGAAGCCCTTGTAGCTGCTCCTACTTTCATTAATCCAAATTTTGAATAAGACTTCATCGTGTATGCCTTTGGAGGAGTAGATACAGTTTCAACTATGTTATGCCAACAAAACGATGAAGGCTTGGAGCAACCTGTCGCATTTTTCAGCTAGGTATTGCATGATTATGAGGTGAAGTATTCTTTTGTTGAGAAGCATGTTTTTGTTGTTGTTAGAAGCCTTAAAAAATTTAGGCATATGTTGTCTAACAACAAGATTCTCTTGTTGGTTGTTCATTCAACTATTAAGGATTTCTTACTTAACAAAGATATTAATGATAAGCGTGCTGGTTGGATAACCAAGGTAATGGAATTTGATGTTGATATAAAGGTAACCAAGCTCATTAGAGGCAAGGGTTTGTGTGAACAGATTGTTGGAAATGAATACAACAACTTAAAAGAAGCTGAAAATATGGATACAGTGCTAAATAATGATGTTTCTGGTGTTGCTCCAACATTGCCTACTACTTGGTTACAACAAATGATGCACTATTTACAAACTGGTGAGTGCCCCAAAGGCTTAGACAGGGAAAAAAGAAGGTATTACATATTACAAGCCATTACTTTTGCAATCATTAATGACATTCTTTATAGGAGAGATTTTCAAGGTGTTTTATTAGGATGTATTCAACCTGATCAAGTTGACAAGCTTTTAGCAAAATTTCATGATGGCCCTTCAGGACATCATTTTGCTGCAAGAACAACAACCCTAAAAATTATGTGGGCTAGTTATTATTGGCTAGATTTGTTCCAAGATGCTATTGCTTGGGTCAGAAAATGTGAGAAATGTTATTTATTTTTTGCAAAATAGAGGCTTGCAGCTTTGCCTCTACATCTGATTCAAGTGGAACAACCCTTTGCTAAGTGGGGCTTAGACTTTATTGGTCCTATCAATCTGCCTTCAAGTGCAGGTCATAAGTGGATACTTACTACCATAGATTATTTTACTAAATGGACCGAGGCAATTGCTTTAAAGGAAGAGCATGAAACTTTTGTGCTTAACTTTTATCAATATCTCGTGTTGAGATTTGGTGTTCTAGATTCAATAATCTCTAACAATGGTTTAGCTTTAATCGGTTTAAGTATTTTTGATTGGTCAGTTAGAAATAATATTTATTTAAACACATCTTCTAATTATTATTTGCAGGGCAATGGTCAGGCGAAATCTACAAATAAGAATCCGATTTGGATAATCAAGAAGACTGTTGAAGACAATCAAAGGACATGGCATGAAAAGCTTAAGTTAGCCCTTCGGGCTGACAAAATAACTCCTAAAAGGGCCACTAGTTTTTTCTCCCTTTGTTTTAACTTATGGAAAAGAAGCTAAGTTACCTATTTCCATTGAGTTTCTAACTTTAAGTTATGTTAAAGAACTGAAATTGCTAAATGAGAAGCCTCTTGAGGTGAGATATGCACAGCTAGTAGAGCTGGAGGAAACTAGGAAAGAAGCTCTAAGGCAGCTTGAAATACATCAAGCTCAGATGAAGAATTCTTTTGACAAAAGAGAAATACCATGTGATTTCATTGTTGGAGATCTAGTTTTCAAGTGGAATGAATTTAAAAGAAGACCTGGACGACATTCCAAGTTTGATGCTATTTGGGATGGGCCTTATGTGATCATGGAGTGCAAGGAACACAACGCATTCCAACTTTCTAAGTTGACTGGATAGGTGTTGTCTATCCCAGTTAATGGGATCCACCTCAAGCATTCCCTCTGAGATAAGTTTATCTTGTAAATAAGTAGAGTAGTTGTTGCAATAAGTTCTTCCTGCACATTTATTTTCAGTAGTTTTGCTTTACCTAAGCATTGTTGTGCATGTTTTGTTGGCCATCATGGCCTGTTAGTTTTCTTTTAGTTCTTTTTATCTTTTTTTGTTGTTGTTTGGTGTGTTGCAGTTCAAGTTTCTACATTTTATGAAGAGGCATATTTGACTCCGCACCCAATGGAGTGTTTTAAGGCAATTGATCTATGCTTAGCTGGCAAGCATTTAGCAGAAATTGCCAAAATGTTATCAATTTTTCATTACAACTCATCAATGATAATGTAGAATGACACTAGAGCTCTGACTATGAATATACCTACATGAACCATCAACGATAATGTAGTATGATACTAATAATGCATTGAAACAATCAGGAAAAGTGTAGAAATATGAGTTGAAATAGATACATCAACATCATCATATATTGTTATTATTTTATGCTAACATCATTTGTTTCTTTGTGCAGGTATAGGGAAAATCATGAAGTTGATTATCATTTGAAGATCAAGCATGTGGAGAAAAATGGACTCCCACAAGGGCAGAGCTCGGCATGCTGCCCCGCATACATTATAGGTGGGGCTAAGTAGAGAAATGCTATATAACTGAAAGAGTAAGAAGTTCATTCATCAAAGCCATCAAACTAATTGTCCACTCATAACCAACAAGTAATGTTTTTTGAAAGCTACAGGTGGACCATCAATTTAAATAAGCTCAATTAATTCAATTGAGTAAATTCATCTCAAACATTGCTATATGGTTTATATTCTTCTGACGTAGGTGTTAAACAATGCTTCTTATTTCGTGTTATCACAACAGTGTTATGTTTCTGATTTGGATAACCATCCATAATGCCTCATTACAAGAAGCACTATTCAATAAAGGAGAACAAAAACTATTGCTATTTTCATTGGAGAAAGGTAATTGTGTAGGAAAAAATTTTACATAATGAAGGCAGGTGAAGAGAAGTCCCAGTTTCTCATTAAAATGAAGGACTATAAGAGTCCATACAACAAAGACAACCAACCTCATTTTGGTTGAGAGTGCAATGTTGCTTCAAGTAAAGGAGACAATCAAAATAGGAGATTAATTCAATCACTCAAGTATATTTCAAGGAATTACAATTATTAGACAGAAAAATGTGAGAAGGTTTTCAAGGATTTAAATATATAAAAGTCTTTTTCAAAACGAGCATAATATATCAATGAACATGGTTTGAGTGAGGGTTTGGAGTGCACTCCTGAAGAGTGTGACTGAGTGAATAAGAGACCAATCTATAGATGTAAATCAAAGAGATTTTTGTGTGTAAGGAGGGTGTGAAACAACATGATAATGGCACCCAAAAGTGCAAACAAGAGAAGCAGGAAAGATTTTCAAATGAATACAAATATATGTAGATTTCAACTTAAATGCAGTGCACAATTTCGAGCTTTTAGCTTTCAGAATGAATACACATATGAGGGTTTCAGTCAAAATACACAGGTTTCTTCAAGATATCAAATACCCATATGATGAAAAACTGAGTAATTTTTGAATGTAACAAATGCCATGGTGGGTCAAGCCCAAATTTTGAGTACATGACCAAATACAATTTTTTTCTTATTTTTTCAGAATACCCACATTGGGGTTTTGAATTAAAATATAGATTCTACAATTTTCAGTTTACCCATGAAGGGTTTTATAAGGAAACCACATAGATTTCAAAAGAAAGCTACAGTCATAGTGGGTCGAGCGAGCTCTAGAGGAGGTAAATTTTTTTTTCTAAGATGTAGAATATCCATATGGGGTTTTGTTTGAGAACTCATTTTTCTCCATGCCACTATGAATCACATTGGTTCCTAATAGAAAATCACAACATAGGTGTGTTTTCTTCAAAACAACAATTGCCCATATCAGGTTTTCATTTTAGAATACAAATATCTAAAAATCCTTTGATGGGTCAAGCTACAGAGTTTCCAAATGACCAGTAAAGAGATTAAGAAGCTACAACCTGTCATATTTTCAAGCTTTCTCAAGCTTTGTGAGGAATAAAAAGAAAATAGAATAAGAAGAGCTTACCACTTAATGCTTGTAGGAGAACATATAAGCCATGGCTAGAGCTCTACAAAGCTTTCAAAATCCAAATAAAGCACTCAGTTCAGCTCATGCATGTCGACCAGTGGGTGAAGGAACATAGAGATATCAAAAGCCAACATAAAAAATGAAATAAGGGCATTAGATAGTTATCTCATGGCCACGACCTGTGAGGCCTTCATTTTACCATCAAGAGGATCCAAGAAATCAAATAAAAATAATAGTCAACCTTATCATGAGTGGTAGAAATCTAACCTGATGGAGAATCAAAGGAAGGCGAGCTCGAATGGAGGTTTCCAGCTGAAACCCTAGCCCATACTTGGCGGCACTGCTTGTAGAGCAGTTTCCCCAAGAGTCACCAAATGAAAATGACCCAAATTTAGGGTTTTTCATTTTTTTTTGTCCACCTTCATTCCCTAATTCAAAAATGGGCTTTTCATTTAAGATTATAATATTTAGGATTATTCTTTTGTCTTATGCAATGCCTAGGTCGAGCCTTGTAAAAATGGTGGTGCTATTTACCCAAATCCTTAGGTTTCTTTGATAAATTTTTGGCAATGTAAGGGGGCTATGAACTTTAGAAATTTGTGATTAATGGTGCCTTGGTAAGGAGTGGATAGTGATAGATATATTTGATTGATTTTGTGAGAAATCAATTAAAGTTTTAAAATCATTGCACTTATGACTTAGGATCTTGTTTTCAGATTGATTTTGGAGAAATCAATTAGGGGTTATGATAAGAGATATTCATTATATGCTTTATGATTTTTTAAGAAAATCAATATTGTAAATGGAGAGAAAAGTTGTATTTTGCAGAAGATTTTCTGAATCTTTAGTTGCAAAAATTAGTCAGATTATGAAAATCTGCATATCGTGTAAAGCAAGATTAAAGCGGTGTGTTTATAAATTGCTTTATTCTTTGCTATTTTTAGCAGATTT
>VDFB02105785.1:272353098-272407740 GCA_007258455.2 Sequoia sempervirens | reverse complement strand
TCCTTCCCAACTGAATGGTGTAAGAGCACCCTTGCACATTTTGGCTTGTTTTGCATTTTTTGGAGTGTAGGTTAGAGTGAAGTAATTTTATGATGTAATAAGGTAAATTTGACCAATATGTGATGTAATTCAAGTTTTCTAGGGTCCTAGAGGGGTGGTGTCAAAATGTTGTTAATAAGGTTTTAATTTTGCAAATGTTGCATTATGTATTTTTGTCAATTTTGGAGTTAGTTGGAACATGAACGGTCATCCTTTCAAATTTCTATTGTAGACCATTGGTGTGACATCAAAAAATGTTTAAAAGGCCTCTCATATCATCGAGGCAGGTTGGATTTTTGAAGTTTTGAAGGAATAATACATTGTTGCTCTATTTTTAAGTGATTTTCTGCATAAACTTGCATTTTCTCTAACTGTATAGCTCCGTACAAACAATAACCAATGTGAAACCTGTGTGGTCAGTTGGATATTTTTTTAATCTTTCTTTTGAATCCACTTGGAGTGAATTTCATTCAAATTTGTAGAAGTTAGAGCCAAATTTCTGAAGGTTACACTGTTTGCTAGGGTTACTAGGGTCTTGTTGGAAAATATGGAAAATTAGGCCATTCCATCTTGGGAAAAATCTGTAGGTTGGTGGAATGGGACTATTAGATGTTTGATTTAATATTTTTAGGTTTTTAGGGCAGGGTGATAGCGTCTGGTGGTTTTAAGCACGTGCTCTAGTTTGGCAAGTTTGAATGCTAAGCTTGAAATTACTGGTTTTTAGCTAGAATAGTAGAAATTTTATGTATTATGTAGAAGCCAATAATGGAATTGTGAGTTTGGTGACTAGTTGAAGTTAGTGGTGAAGAGTTTCAAGTTTTTTGAGAATAATTTTAAGGACCTCCTTTGGAAAAGAGGCCTAATTAGGCCTAGAAATAGCGTTGGGGGGGAAATTTTGGCATGATGTTCCAAAAAAACCCATGGAAAGGGTTTGATATGTTTAATGGTAGGAAATTGGGTTTCTAAAAGTGTTTGTGACAAGTCTCTGTAGGAACTTCATTGAAAGTTATAGTTGAAAAAGTGTGTTTGCTGACCTACAAGCTAGTAGGTGTGATTGAGAGAGGATCAACCCTAGATTGGGTTTAAGACTTTAAAGATCAGTTGGAATCTGATTGGCTGAGGCTAATATCACCTTTCCTTGCATCAGTCATCCATTTGGGAAAATGAGTCCTTGCCAAGTGGGACTAAGTCACCCAAAGTGGTGAATTAGTCCCATTTGGGTTATTTTTGAGTTTTGAGAGGGAAATTTTGGAATTTAAGTTTAATTTTCCTCCATTTCAGCCTTAGGGGTCAAATTAATAGGAAAATAAGGTGAATTTTCTATAAATACAAGCCTCTAAACCCTAATTCATAACCTAATCATTTCAATCATCATTTATCTCCTCTCTCAAGTCAAGCAAGCTAAGGTTTTATCATTCCAAGTCACCAAGATAGCTTCCTAAGACATTCAGGGTAGATTCTTCATCTTTTGCTACAAAAATTCAAGATAAAAAATAATGGAAAGTATCTAAATCCATTTTTTCATGCTTGATTACATTCTTTCTTCAAACAATTACCTACAAAGGGGTTTGACCAGGGAAAACCCCCATGCCCTAACATTCACTATTTCCTCTTCTCTTCTTGTGTGTGTGTAGATTTAGGCTTCTTGAAGGCTTGGGAATAATTGGATATTAGGTTGAATACTTTTTGGAGTCATCTTCCTCTTTACAAGGTCAAAATATCAACAAAAAGTCACTTTCAAGTCCAAAAATCAAAGTTTCAGAAGCGAACACCTTTCAAGAACCAAAATGCAAACTGAGGGTTTCTGTTTCCCCTTTTGAATTTTTAGAAATATAGAAGTCCCACTGTACATTCCTTTCAGTGATTTCTATAGTTTTGGATACCCATTTGTCTGAAATGGGCTTTAGAACAGTTTCCCAGATCTGGGACTAATTTGCCCAGAATGGAAAATGAGTCCCAGTAGGCCAAATTTTTAGCATCAACAACATTTCAGAAGTCATTTCCAATCTCCAACAATTTCTCAGGTGCACACATTCAGTTTCATTCAATTCTATTACAATTTACTTTCATTTCTTAGTTTTTATCAGTTTGTTATATTTAGATCATTTCATTTAGACATAATTCATCCATCTTAACATTAATCTTGAGTGTTTACATTGTATTTTGGTGCATCTTTCTCCTTTTAGGTGAAAAACCCTAGAAGTGCTAGAAAGAGCTTGGGTGCCAAAATATTTGTTTACATATATTACAAGGGGCACATTCTCATCACCTATCTTGAATCATCCTTGTCCTACGTTTGGGGGGAAAGGGGTTAGATAGCCTTGTCCTAGTACGATACTCATTGTTGCCCCTTTGGCTAGTCATCCACCTTCCGTATATGATGAACAAGATTGGGATGCAGATGACTTACTTTAGGTTGGCTTGCATGTGTCATACTAGATTTATGTCTATTCATGTTCTTTGTGTGATTGAATGTGCGTAATGTGATCCCCCGTATTGTGCTACTTGGAATGTCTTTATGTTTGTGAGCCTACTTTGGATGACCCTTGTCACTCTATTGGTACAAGGATACAAAGGAAGAAAATCTACTATGAATTATAGAGTCACCTTAAATCATCCATATCAACCTCAACAAGTTTCCCAATCAAGTAAGAAACCAAAGCCCTATAAACTCTTGAAGCTAAAATTTCTTCATCCTATGTCCAAAAATGAGAAATTGTTACCCACACTCCTTAACCAAGGACTCATAACATTACCACCTATCAAAGAAAATAAAAAATGAAAAGTATAATTAGGTCTCATTACCAATATCATATAGCTCTTAGGAAAAGTACTAATGAGTTTCATGCTTTGAAGAGGATCCTAGATAAATTTGATATCATTGATATAGTTGATTAGCATGTATGAACTTGGCTCCTTACCATGTGATAGTTGTAGAGTCATAGCATGCTCACTATTACATGTATTACATTTCATGAAAACCATTTCTATATTACAAGGGGCACATTCTCATCACTTATCTCAACTCATCTTTTTCCTACCTTTGGGGGGGGAAGGGGTTAGATATCCTTGTCCTAGTACGACACTCATTGTTTCCCCTTTGGCTAGTCATCCACTTTCTGTATATGATGAACAAGATTGGGATGCAGATGACTTACTTTAGGTTGGATCGCATGTGTCATACTAGATTTATGTCTATTCATGTTCTTTGTGTGGTTGCATGTGTGTAATGTGATCCCCTGTAACATGTTATTTGGCATGTCTTTATGTTTGTGAGCCTACTTTGGATGACCCTTTTCACTCTATTGGTACAAGGATACAAAGGAAGCGAACCTATTGTGATATTCTTCTATTTGTCATAACCATTATCTTTCTTTTTGTCTTGTATTTTCCTTTTGGGGATGATGCAAAGAGTTGAGACATTTAGGTCTCTTCCATGTTGACCCAAAAGGATTCTCCTTTGTTTCACTCTCTATGTCATTCTTCCTTTGTGCTCATTGTTCCATTAGTTATTATGGGAATGCTAACGCTTTCAATCTATATTATACTGCTGTAGCAAAGACATACGTTAAACCCAAATCCGTGGATCCCTTATGTGCTATCTTAGGATTCCATATGGGGGGAAACCTCCTTTTCATGATGTAGCCTTACTTCATTGGCATAGGTATTTCCAAATAAGCTCTCATGTCTTTTTAATCAATTGACATTTATCATCTTCTACTTTAAATTAATTGTGCACAACATGGTGTATAGCAATTTCTTTAAAGTGGGGAACATTATCCCTCTCGCTTGTTGCTTGTTTGATGACATGACCTTTACAGTAGGTGTTTCATACAACCACAATGCACATCATGCCATGGGAAGACTTTCGTGCCCTTTATAGGCTTCAAAACCAGGACCATGATACTTATGATGGTCTAGTGAATGCTATTCCTACAGATATGCTTTATAAGGTAGGAATTCATGGGTCTAAGCCCTAGTGGAAGGATTGGAAGTGGTACCTAGACACTCCTTTTAGAAATTACAAGCCTAGGCTTGGTTATAGATGGATTTCACCACACTTTTCTATGATTGAAATTCTGAACCAGAGGTGGCTTTTTCAATCCCCTACTCATGTCTAACAAAAAAATTCTCCGCCACTTGGTCTACAAGTGTTGAGCTGAAACTTGTCCACTTTTATTGGTGTATTTTTTTCCAAGGCTTGCCTGTGGGGTCTTGGCTTGTTCAATTGGGGGTCCAGGACCCTCATTGCCCTTTTTGTGGGCAAGCTGAGTCTTTTAAGCATCTCTTCTAGTTTTGCACTAAAGCTCAGTAGTTTTGGAATTGGATTCATGACTTCTTTTGGCCTTTTAGACTGGAACGACATATGATTCTATTGGGAGACTCGCCCAGACTTCCTCCTAAATATACCTAGCTTTGGCACACTTTTAGGGTGGAAATCCTCTTCAATATCTAGAAAGACAGAAGTGCCTACATATTTGTTAACACACAAATGGATAAAAATGTTTCTTTGTATTCTAAAGCTATTATTTTCTCTAATGTACTCTTGCAGATTCAAGTTCAAGCTAACAAGGTTGTACTTGAGGTGGCTCACCTTCAGATGCTTTTGGATCATTGGGGTAATGCCTCGTGTATTGTTGCTTAGGTACCCACTTTTCCCACTTCCTCTCGTGACCAGTCACCCTTTCATGGTCGGCAACGGAGTGGCTCTGCTCATCCCTACTCTTAGCCTCCTCTTCAGAGTGGTTCTCGCCTTCCTCAGTGGACTTGTTCTCCTCCTCTGCAAGCTGGCCAGGGGTGGCTCTTTGGAGGAACAGCGGTGGTGGTTCCAAGTGGCCCTCTGATGATACTCTTGCTACTGGCTTTGGTTGGCCAGACTCTGGTAAATGATTTCTGCATCTAGTGCTTGCAATCTCACCTTGGTGAGAGGATAAAGATAAAGATAAAGAGAAATACGTTGATGATGGCTGGGGTCCTCCTCCTGATGTCACTCCAGACCCTGTTGATGTATGGGGGAAACAGATGGATGATAGAGACCCTCCTGGATCTTTAGGTATTGCTTTGGCTGCCTGATGGCCTTTTTTAATGTTTGTAATCTTGGACTTCTGGGCTAGGCCCATGTGATTGTTTTTTGGATTTCTGGGCATTTCCCATGTGACTCTCAGGGTGTGCCTTCTTACCACTCACTTTTTTTTGTGAATATGTATTTTTATCTTTATAATTAATATAGATTAGTGCCTATTCATAAAAAAAAGTGTGGTTTTCTTATTTCACATGATGTGTCTTCTTCTTGGTGATATTGGGTTCGATGTCCTTCAAGAGCGTGACCTTTCTTGGCATATGGCATTCCTCTTAGTGGTAATGCTATAGCTTGCACTCCCTAAGGTGTGAATCTCTTATCTCTTGAATATTCCTCTCTTGATGGTGATATTGAGTGTGATGTTCCCTAAAGTGAGACCTTTCATGAACTAAGAAAAACCCCTTTGACTATCCTAAACCAAAATTCTTGGCCACCAAACATAATATAACTTGCTTGTTAGTGGTTCCTTTATTTCATGAGTGTTTAGCATAATGCAACTTTCCAACCTTGTGACCATCTTATGTGGCACCTTATCAAAGTTATCAGGGAGTATAACTTTTGGTATGGTTATGGGTACACACTTGGTGTATATCAAACTACACCAAACCATTGTGTGTTTCTCATATTTCCTTGATCGGATTGCACTAGTCCTTTGTGAGTGTATCTTTGGACAAATAGCCTAGGCTTGATCCATACCTTTTGGAAAAAAATCAAAGATAGATCCATCCCTTTTTTTAATCATTACATTAATTTTAACATTGTATGATGTTGTATCTTATGTCGTTGTTGCATACATATTTCTCTTTGTGCCTTTGTTGGTTTTTCATAGGATCTTCAATCTTGGGGGATTGATCATCCTCCTCGATGCTTGACATATCATCTTTCTAACAATTTTACAATTAGACCTCTCTTGACTCATTTTTCTATTTTAGTGTAATTTTGAATGTGGGTTCATACTCTCACTAAAGTGGGGGCTAAATGTAGTGTAGAAAAATATACACCTTTACATTTTCACACTATGTTTGTATCCCCTTAATTAATTAGACTTAATTAAGCTTCTAATTGACCAAATAATCCATTCCAATGCCTTATTATTCCCATTTTCTTAAGGGAAACTTATATTAAACAATTACCAGGGTAAATCCATAATACTAGTTTACAATTCTCTTGAAAGAAAAATGCATTTTTGGTGGGAAAACATTTTGATGGGGTTCACTTGAACAAGGTGGTTCGAGCGAACAACTTTTATGGTTCGCTCGAACCCCATTGTTCGAGTGAACCCCCCTTCCATGCATGCGGATTATTTTGTAATAAAATAGTAGGGTTCGAGAGAATGGGGGTTCACTCGAACCCTTGTTTTAGAGTTTTTTAATACAAAAATTACTGTCAAAAATGATAGTTTCTTCCTTCACTATTATAGTGGTGAACCCTCGAACCCTAGGCGCATGAAATCATATTCAAGGTGACTAAAGAAGTTCACCACCCTCCACGACTAGGGCACCACTCCTTTTAGGTTGGTTTCCTTTACTTTTTTTTGTTTTTGTTAATACTTCCACATTTCATATACATGTCTTCAATCATATCAAATAGTTCACTTGCCTTGTCAAATAGTTCACTTGTATATCAAACAATTCACTTGCCTTGTCAATGCTTCCACATTTCACATACATGTCAAACAGTTCACTTTCCTTTGCCAAAATGGGAGCTCCACCACAAGCAACATCCTCCTTGCCTATGCCAAAATGTGAGCTTTGGAACAAGGTATCAACATACCTAATTGCATTTTCTTGAAATTTTCTAAACTATTTTCAACAAATCCATTTTTTGCATATCTTTCAATCATGGCATTCGATGAGAATCCATTTCTTGAGGCTATGAGTCAAACAATTCACTTTCCTTGTCAATGCTTAGCAAGGCAATTGCCATGATTGAAATGTACATACCCTGTTCCAAAGCTTCCTTTATACTACGATGGACATCCATACCCTATTCCAAAGCTCTTAGTTAAGTTAGTCTAAGCCACCACTTGATGCCCAAAATCATCATGATTGATTACTTAGGTTTCATATAAATGATGTTGCCTACAAGTTGTTTATAGCTATTCCATAGGCTAGAGAAATATGATTCCTTGTAGCACTTAAAAATATGATGCACAAAATGGATTTTTTGAAAAGGGTTTAGAAACTTTCAAGAAAATGCAATTGGTAGGTGTAAAGCCACATGCAACATCCTCCCAGCTTGTTCCAAAATGGGAGCTCCTATTTTGGGACGATGTTGCATGTGGCTTTACACCCTCCAATTGCATTTTCTTGAAATTTTCTAAACCCTTTTCAAAAAATCCATAAAACACTTTTGTGGGTAAGATACAATTTAGAGCAACTTTATTTTCTCCTTCCAGTCCATTGATTATAGTTTCATATGAATTGATCCTAAAAAATAATCATTATGGTTTATTGTGTGTTGTCATTGAAATACAAAATATCATATTGAATTGGTGATATCCTTATAGTTCATATAATGCTCCATAACAACCTTATGTATCAATCCATAAACATTGCTTTATAATGACCATGAAAAAAATGAACTAATTTTTTTAGTAACACCCTAGAGAAGAGTGATAAGGATGTGAATGTAAGCACCTAAGGCACAATAATTTCTAACTAACATAAAAAGCTATTGTATGGGTCTCTATCAATATATATATAATTTTTAAGTTTATGTGCTTCAATACATACATTCTTATTATTGTTCAATTAATTGGACCTATTAAACAAAAACCAATGTTCTTGATAACATTTTCTAATAGCACGAGAACCCATGGAAGGAAATATATACCATCTCACATCTATTTTGACATATAATAATACTTTGGTTCATTCAAATGAATCAATCATTCCTCTACCTTAGTTAAATTTATAAAACAAATAGATTTATATCCTTATTTAGATCAATAGTTTCTTTCCTTGAATTAGTTTATATTCCTTACCTTTTCACAAAAATAGAAAAGAATTTTTTCTATAATATTTTTATTTGTGACCTATATTCATCTCTCTTTTCTTAACTTATCACATGTTTTAAGGGAATACACACACTTGTACTCATATTGAAAGTATTTATTGTCTTATAACTTGGTTATTCCTCTTGCCTAGTAAATAGTGTAAATGAATCAATGATTAAAAGGAGTTCTAGTTGCAACCCAACAATAATATGTTCTCTTTTATATTTGGTAGTTTTAGAACACTTAATAAATTACGTAAAGATCTAGTGAAATTCCAAATGAGTCCCATTTTGGCTATCATTATAAGAATCTACCTCAGTACTAAAACAACCAATCCCCATACATGCATAAGATCCACCACTTATACCTTAAACATCAATGCATTAATTTTAAAGCTATTAACTAAGTTCTTCCTTATCTATTTATGATCCACATTAAAAAAATTTAGTATATCAAAAATAAGATGCTTAAGTTGACATTACACCCTTCATGATTATCACTTCTAATTTCACTTATGATAATGAATAAGAACAAGGCATGATATTCAATTTATTCCTTCATAAAAATATTTATCCTCAAAGCTTGACATGTGTAAACTTGGATAGAATGTTGGAGATATCCAACCTTGTATAGATTTAGGTTTCATTCCTTTCGATTGCACCAAACCTCCTTAATGACACAATTATAATGTTACTTGGCACAATAACTAGTTTAATATGTATATATATAGGATATTTATATAGCATTTAGGGCCACCTTTTATGATTATTTTACAATTCGAGCAAACCTTTTCTTGATACTCATTGATATATATATATATATATTTATATATATATATATATATAACATATATTCTTATACTATTATATATGCATTGTATTCTTCAAGAATATATTTATTATATCCATTAATTTCTTCTCACACATGATGGTCCACTAATTATGTTCTTTCATATTTTTCATCATGTGCATAAATTTTTCTCACCTCCAATTATATTTGGATACTTTGTAGCAACCAATTGGAGGGGCACATATTGTCAAGTTAGCATTCCTATTGTTGATATTTCAAATAGGGTAACTATGAAATCTACTAAGAATCAACTCAAGAATCATACGAATGAGTTTGAGCTCCTCATTCATGACACATGGGACTACAAGGACTTTCACACCCTAAAACTCAATCCAAGGATAACTAGGTATGAAAAACATACGTCAACATATACAAAAAAGCAAGCTCTAATTTTATTAAGTCATCTTGCATTTCAATCTTCTCATCCTTGTCTCTAGTTGTCAAATTTGATGTTGCTATTAGTAACCTCATCAAATTTGGCAGTTTTATTTCATGGATCTTGTTATTGGTAACCCTTTAGGCTGCATTTTTAGATTTATATATGGTTGGTTAAGTGTGTTGTTTGTGCTTTAGTCAAGTCAATTCATCTATGCTAGTTACATTTTCTAAGACAAGGAATGCCCTCTATGTTGAAAAATACATGCATAGGTTAGAAATGCATGACCTTATCAAGGATGAAACAATAAGATGAAATAAAGAATAGGAACGTAAAGATCAATAGTTTCTTTCCAAATTAGTTTATATTCCTTAACTTTTCATACAAATAGAAAAGGATTTTTTCTATACCATTTTTATTTGCGACCTATATTCATCTCTCTTTTCTTTTAACTTATCATATTACTTTGGAATATACAAACTTGTAGGTCCATATTGAAAGTATTCATTATCTTATAACTTGGTGATTCCTCTTACCTAGTAAACCCAAAAATAGTACCTGTGCATACCGTAAGACAATCTTGTTTCAAAATCAAATCTACACCATCCATAGGTTAATCAATAGAGAATAAGGTACCTAGAATTAACAATAATAATTTCAATCACAAAACTAGTAACCCTTAACCTTCAAAGTTTAGTTCAAGTTTAGTTCTAAGATGAAGAAGAAATCAATTGATTCTTTTTAAAGCTTTTGTTACACACTTGTTCATCCTACATTTTTGTGTATATTTATAGAATGGATGCATTAGAGAAAGCCATTCATCAACATAAAACTTATATTTCTTGCTCCTCTTTAACTAATAAAATACAAGATCTTTTTAAAAGAGTTTTGGGTGCCTCTTCCAAGAGTTTGATACTTGATAAATAAGAGCTTCTCTCCATAGGATTCATTCTCAAGATATTCTTAATTCTTATTTGAATTCTAGCACTTCAAAAATTTATCATTGGAGACTCTACTTAAATTTTTTTTTTAGGATATGGCATGGTTTGATTATTGTTGTGCATGTTTTGCACACACGCCCCGCCGTAGGCAGGGACCCCCTTTTTTTTTGCTCCCGACAGTCTGCTTTGCTCTTGTCTTGTTTTGTGTGCCCTATTTTCCAAGCCCAAATTGGTCATGTGCCTTCAAATGATCAAATCCCCTACCCAAATTCACCTACTTAGGGTATTCAAATCCACAGAGAAATGAGGTCCACCGTCCCCTTTTCTGTGTTTGTCTTGTTCTTGCTATTTGGAAACATCCGTGGACCCCCGTCGCTCCCGTTTCCACATTTTTGACTTTGGGGGCAACCTTTTTTGGATCTGGGATGCGTTTGAAGTGCTTAAATGAACTGCCAAGGTTTTGTCAATGTTCCGTTAAGTTTTGATGGTTTCAGAACTTTCCCTCTGGAATTCCTTTCCTCCTTGGCTGTTTGGAAACATTCGTGGACCCCCGTCGCTCCTGTTTCCACATTTTTGACTTTGGGGGCAACCTTTTTTGGATCTGAGATGTGTTTGAAGTGCGTAAATGAATTGCCAAGGTTTCGTCAACGTTCTGTTAAGTTTAGATGGTTTTAGAACTTTCCCTCCGGAATTCCCTTCCTCCTTGGCTGTTTGGAAACATCCGTAGACCCCCGTCACTCCTGTTTCCACATTTTTGACTTTGGGGGCAACCTTTTTTGGATCTGGGATGTGTTTGAAGTGCGTAAATGAACTACTAAGGTTTCATCAACGTTCTGTTAAGTTTTGATGGTTTCAGAACTTTCCCTCAAGGATTCCCTTCCTCCTTGGCTGTTTGGAAACATCTGTGGACCCCCGTCGCTCCCGTTTCCACATTTTGACTTTGGGGGCAACCTTTTTTGGATGTGGGATGTGTTTGAAGTGCGTAAATGAACTGCCAAGGTTTCGTCAATGTTTCGTTAAGTTTGATGGTTTCAGAACTTTCCCTCCAGAATTCCCTTCCTCCTTGGCTGTTTGGAAACATCCGTGGACCCCCGTCGCTCCCGTTTCCACATTTTTGACTTTGGGAGCAACCTTTTTTGGATGTGGGATGTGTTTGAAGTGCTTAAATGAATTGCCAAGGTTTTTTCAACATTCCATTAAGTTTCAATGGTTTTAGAACTTTCCCTCCAGAATTCCCTTTCTCCTTGGCTATTTGGAAACATTCGTGGACCCTCGTCGCTCCCGTTTCCACATTTTTGACTTTGGGGGCAACCTTTTTTGGATCCGGGATGTGTTTGAAGTGTGTAAATGAATTGCCAAGGTTTCGTCAAAACTTGGTTAAGTTTCGGTGGTTTCGGAGCTTTGTCCCCCTTTTGCTCTTTTGGAACATCCGTGGAGCCTCGGCGGCCCGGCCTCCGGAGCCCGGCCCTTCTGTGGCTATTTCCAGGACTTCGCCTCTTCGTGGCCATTTTGAACATCCCTCGGCCCCCGGCGACTCAGCCTCCAGAGCCCGACCCCTCCATGGCTGTTTCCGGGACTCCGCCTCTCTGTGGCTGTTTTGAACATCCGTCGGCCCTCGGCAAACCGACCTCCGGAGCCTGGCCCCTCTGTGGTAGTTTCTGGGACTTCGCCCCTCCGTGGCCATTTTGAACATTCGTCGGCCCCCAATGACCCGGCCTCCGGAGCCCAGCCCCTCCGTGGCCGTTTCTGGGACTCCATCCCTCTTTGGCCATTTTGAGCTTCCGTGGAGTCCCGGCGGCCCGACCTCTGGAGCCCGGCCCCTCCGTGGCCGTTCCGGGACTCCGTCCCTCCGTGGTCATTTTGAACATCCGTGGACCCCCGTCAGTCCGGTTTCCACATTATTGATTTTGAGGCTAACTTTTTGGTGGATTTGAGATGTGTTTGAGGTCTCTAAGTGAACTGCCAAGGTTTCGTCAACGTTCGGTTAAGTTTCGGTGGTTCCGGAGCTTCATCCTTCTTTGGCTATTTTGGAAAGATCCCTGGACCCCTGCCATTCCGGCTTCCACATTTTTGACTTTTGGGCCAACTTTTTGGTGGATTTGGGATGTGTTTGAGGTCCCTAAGTGAATTGCTAAGGTTTCGTCAACGTTCGGTTAAGTTTCGGTGGTTCCGGAGCTTCATCCCTCTTTGGCTGTTTTGGAAACATCCGTGGACCCCTGCCGGTCCGTTTTCCACATTTTTGACTTTGGGGCCTACCTTTTTTGGATCTAGGATGTGTTTGTGGTGCTTAAGTGAACTGCCAAAGTTTCGTCAATGTTTGGTTAAGTTTCAGTGGTTTCAGAGCTTCGTCCCCCTTTGGCTGTTTTGGAACATCTATAGAGCCCCAGCGGCCCGGATTAATGTTTATGGTCCAAATGAGCTCCAAATATGAATATTATGAACTTTTGATGATGCATAGATGGATCTAACAAGGATTTTGCAAGATTTGACTAACGTTTTCCCTAATTTATGTATGAAAGCACTTATGACACTTCATGTACGTAGGATTCAAGGAGCCTATTACACATCTGTCAAGAGACCCATCGAGAAAGTTGAACAAGGAAAGCGCATAGCTCCTGTCACCATTCATTTCATGTTCGCCTCTCCCCCTAGCACCCACCAATAGGGTTAGCGTTAGAAGAAGGACTGCCAAGGAAGTCAAGGACAAAAATGCAGGAGGTGGCCTTAAAGAAGGCAAAAGGGAGCTGTCTGCCCGAATCAGGGGCAACCAATCTATTGATTCCAATCGTCGACGGGCTCATTTGATCCAAGGAAGAACACTGCAAACACATCAAGTAAGAAGGCAACTTTCAGGAAGTTTTAGCTACAGTAAAAAGGCAATTAGCTAAATGACAAAACTGCTACAGCCCCTGAGCACTAGATGACAAAATAGGGAAAAGACAAGGAATGTATTTTTAATTGTTGAATATTGTGGGGTAGGTGAAACCCTGGTGTAAATCAAATCTGGGCCACACAATGTAATTCAATCCTAGCCATTCATTTGGGCTTTGGAAAACTATAAATAGGGGATTGCCCCTCATTTGTAAGGGTTGGAGAGCTGTTGTAAAAAACATTTGCAGCAATAGAAGATAGCATTGCATGATTTTATGGATGTTCTCTTTGATTTTTCTCATCTTGCATGCATGGTTTTTCCTTGTTAGTTTTAGTATTAGTTTCTTGAATGGATGTCATGATGGTGTTGCTATTATAGTATTTGATGAGCTTCCAGCCCATACTTTTAACACTTGTTGATGACAAGTTGTTGTGCAAAGTTAGCCTGGGCTTCTTTTTGTCATTGCTGCAATCTAGTTCAATTGCATGTTCATGATGTGTACGTGTAATTTGAAAATCAGCAGACCTTAGAAGATTGCATTGGTTTTGTGTAGCTGTAGGTTTCTCTTGGTCAAGCACAAACTTAGTTTAGGAAGCCTGTCTACTTTAGCAGCCACCATTGTTACTGTTCATTTGTAGCTTAGGATTAGAATAGCAATCTTAACCCTTCTCCTTTTGCTATTTCTTTTAATCCTTGGTTAGAGTAGGATCCAAAGCATCACCATGAAGCTAAATCAAATGAACTTGATGAGTTTCAGTTTGCTGTTTTGAGTGGACAGTCACTGTTCATTCACTTCCAGCACTTTGAAACTGCATTTGCAAACCCAACTTCCCATGCTTTGTAACTCATTCGTAAGACCGCCTTGGGATTCCAACAAATCACATAAATCAACTGAGATATTTCAAGCACTATCAAGACCTGACATTAGAGACCTTGGGATAGTGTTCTACAATCTGATTGTGGAAGATTATCTTTCAAGAGAGGTAGTGCACCTACGCACTGCCCGTGTTGAGAAGTGCATAAAAAACACATCAACAATTATAAGATGGGTAAATCAATGGTGTATTTTGTATTAATGTTCTACTTTAGCCTTCTATTTATGTCATCTTTGGTGTGATCCTCCTTACTACTTCATCTATAATTTATATGTTGGTCTCCTTTCATTTTAAACACCTTCACTAGTCATGTTTGTTATGTTTTATATACTCTCTTTTACTTTCTATATTAGGATTTCTTCAAGTCATTTGTACATACTTGAGGGGTGTCTATATTATATATTATTATTTTTTATATTTAGCACTTATGCTCTCTTTCTCTATCATATAAATTTCACTCTCAAGACACAACTTTGTATATATACATCAATCATTTTATGTAGCTTTCTTTTCTTGATCTAAGCATATTTTCCTTGATCTTCACCTCATAATTATACCATGCCACAAATTCCTTTAAATTGCACTAAACCCTCTTAATAGCACAATTAAATAATGTTACTTTGCATCCACTTATTTAAGTTCACATTTAGTTCTAAAAAAATGGACCCCTCCTCACCTCTAGGATAGGAAGTTTTGTTGAAACTCTAGTGTGGATTGACCAATAACTCTCAAGGAATCACACATGAAAGTTTTGTATTTGATAAATTTATTATCTAAATTTGATATGACTTTTGATTTTATGAAGTTTAAATATTGTTTTGTTGAACATAGATAATTGCAATTTACATACATGTTAGCTTGAAACTTCTATATAAGAAATGTGAAACATATTTTATTAAATAGTTTGAAATAGACCTTATCTCTAATCTATGTGTGCTTTCAAATCTCAAGATAATTTAGCACTTGTTGGCCCCCTATGATTTGTAACTCAAGTGGATTGAATATATATTTAAATGTATAGTTAGAAGTTTCTACATTTTGGTGAAATGAGTTTGTGCATGACTTTGAATTATGTAAATTTTAATTTACTTATTTCACAAGTGTTTAGTAATTTAGATAGAAGTTATAATGAATTTATTGAATGTACATGTATGCACTTGAGAACTAGTATCTAGATATATCTAGTGTTCATGTTTAATTTATGTATTCTATATCATGTGCACACTTGTATTTATTTAGAACTGTTTTAAATTTAAATTGAACACATGTGCATGTTCCATGTTATTTCTATTCTCTAGATCTAGATATATTAAACCAAGGTCTCATTGCTCCACCTCTAGAAATACTCTTTGCAAATACTAACTGTGAGATTAGGAGATTGAGAGAGTCATTAACTGATGGTAGAAATGTAGGCATATATGTGGAAACTTGCATGTCCATATTACAAAGCCAAGAAAAAATAAGATTTAAACTTGGGGGTACTAGTGCATTTTCCCCTAATAGAGTAGATGCTATTCTTTCCCACATGCGGGAAGACGTACATGGTGAGGTTTCCTATAAACAAATACATGATTTTGTGACCAAAGATATGATTAAAAATCAATGTTTTCCATTCTATCAAAATAAAGGTAAGGTGAGGGGATACCGGGTCACAAAATGTGTGGATGATGCTATGGCCCGATTGCTCTACCCGTGATTTCTTGCAGCACATGGTTAATATCCAGACAATGAACAAATTCCATTATATTTTGTTCAATAGTTGTATGTTGAGGTCCATTTAGGCCTCAAAGTCAACTACTTAGACATTCCACCATATGTTGGTCAAGGGCATGGCAGGATTGCCGATAGGCCCACCTATTGTCGAGTAGATAGACCAGCCTCGGTGAACATTAGGGTATTGGTTGGTGGAAGGTCTCCTGCTCTCACCCCAACTCTAGCATTTTTAGTGGATCAAGTTTTTGTTGCTTCCCAAAAGGAAGTAATTGATAGTGTAGGCGACATTGCAGCTGCAACCACTAGGATATCTACTAATCGTGTGGTTCAGTATTTGATTTCTAGATGTTCACGATCCACACCATTTGTAACACAACACAACAACATGGATCCTTTTACATCGGTGGGAATCCCTACACCCACACAGCTCGATGAACTTACAGGAGATATGGCACGAAGGACTATGCATTATTTGGTTGAGGACCTCTTGGAGTCATATGCCTTCATCCTGTCAAACTATGGGATATCTGTCGACCAAGTCAGAGGTCGTTTGGCTTTAGGAGCTCATTCACATCCAGGACCCCATCACTCTCATCCCAACACTAGTGCACATCAGGATCCACCTACAGATCATTCCACTGCTAAAAAGACTATGGGTTTTATGGATATGTTGACCGGTCTCGATTCATCATCGCTGATGCCATCTTAGCTACATAGTCCCCTACACTCACCATTTCTGGCATGACATGAAACGAATCAGATGTATGTAGATCTTGACGCATCGATTAAGCATTTGGTTGATTTGGTGGAGATGGCCATTGCAAAGGACTTATATCATTCGATACCAAATAATGTGCATGTGCATGTTTCAATTCTTTTTTTTTAATTATTTTTAAATTTTAGTTTTAACTAGATATTCATGTAATATATATGTATATATATTGTAGATGGACATACCTCATGTTACTCCTAGCCTTGGTTCAGATCGTGTAAGTCGACGTGACTTTGTGGATGATTCTGCTACTAGTGGACATGTGAGTTTTAAATTTTTTATATATACACATGTATATGTACATGCATATGTATGCATAGATCTAGATAGATATTTAAAAATACTTGTACATTCTTAAATAAATTTCATAAAATTTATAATATATTATATGTATTTAGCACATTGTGTACACAATTTTATCTCTAGGGCTCAACACATCCGTTAGAGCAGGGATCTCATTCAGATCATCGTTCGACTAGGAGTCGACATTCATATTAGGATGCATTATAATTATGAGTTGTTTAACATTATATATGACTTGGGCTACATGTTTGATGATCTCTAGTACATGTTTGTTAGGTTGTTGATACATTATTACTTACATCTGATGATCTAGATAGTACATTTCTTAGATTGTTGATACATTGTTACAGGTACATTTCATGATCTCTAGTATATTTGCTTATATGATATAAATACACATTTTCTTATGTTTATATGTTTATTTTCATTGAATATGTATGTACATGTACCCATATTTGCTTATAATGTTTATGTTTATGTTCATCTATCTACATGTACATGTGTTTTCTTATGCTTAAATTTTTATACATTAATCTACATGTGTACATGTACATGTTTAGTATACTCAAAAGTGTTTATACTATCTCCGTTTATATGTTTATTTTCATTTAATCTACATGCCTGTACCTCTTTTCTTATAACATGTTTATGTTTATACATTGAATCTATCTACATGTGCATGTGCTTTCTTATGTTTAAATATTTATAAATTAATAGATACATGTGTACATGTACATGTTTACACTCAATAACGTGTTTATTAAAATTTTAAATCTATATTTAGAGAACTCATGCTCTCGTATTTATGATTTATATATGTTAAACACATGTTAAATGTGCATTAAATACATTAAATGTACGTACACATATGTAGTTCTACACATGTACATGTACACATGTAATGTTATAAAATTTGAATATAATTGAAGGTGAATTTAAGCTCGAACACTTGGCTGACACATAGATACATTGATAGATACATGTGTACATGTACATGTTTACACTCAATAACGTGTTTATACAAATTTTAAATCTATATTTAGAGAATTCATGAGCTAACATATTTATGATTTATATATGTTAAACACATGTTAAATGTTCATTAAATACATTAAATGTACATACACATATGTAGTTCTACACATGTACATGTACACATGTAATGTTATAAAATTTGAATATATAATTGAAGGTGAATTTGAGCTCAAACCATTGGCCGACAAATGCATTTTAATTTTAATTTTTTTCCTGTATGCATATAAATACAAGCTTATTTTTCATTATTCTATATCAAATTGCAAGATTAATTCACATTTATATCACTTGGAGAGAAAATTTAGGAGAAGAGATTTTTGCACATTTATCAAGGTGGAAAATTTTGGAGAAGAGATTTTAGCATTTTTAAGGAAAATGGGAGAATGAGGAAAAAGAAAAAATAAGGCTCAACAAAAAATTTCAAAAGAAGAAGAACAAAAGAGGCGTGAACAAAACTTGGTAAATTATCATAGAAAGAAACAAGGTACATGCTTATTTCTTCTCTCTCTCTCTCTGGTGTGTGTTTAGGAATTTTATTAAAACCTCAATGTTTTACTTATAAATCTATTTCCAATTATGAAAACCATGTTAGATAACTTGGAAACCTCATTTTTCTTAAATTCCTTATCATTTATTTCCAATTGCATTTGTTCCATGAAATTCTTAAGTTCAAGAATATTTGATTTTATTTGTTCAACTCCACTTAAATAGCTCATAGTCTCTCACTTTCTTTGCTTGCACGTAAGTTCATGTATCCAATTTCCAAAACCTAGTAACTTTGAAAATTTATTTTTCCATTTCCAATTGTATTTGTTCCATGGAATTCTTAAGTTCAATAATCAAGATTGATGTCATTTGAAATTTCTACTCCACTTATAGCATCATGTCTCTCACATTTTTTGCTTGAATACATAAACTCCACTTATATAACATCATCTCTCACTTTCTTTCCAAAATATTTTGTGACATGTAGAAAAGGCTCAACAAGGAGGAAGTTCTCAAGCAGAAATCAAGCCAAATATAGATATTGGATCAAATGAATCCATCGAAGAACACATGGAACTTGAAGATAGGGAGGAGGCCCAAGTTCAAACAATGCATGTTGGAGAGGGGTCAGGATAAATTCCTTCTACTAGTATGGATGGGCATATAAAACTAGCTGAAAAGGTGAGGAAACAAATTTCTTATAGAAATTTAGATCATTTACTTGAAATGGATATGGAGAAATTGAAATGTTAAGCTAACCAACTTGCAAATAGGAGTAAGAGGTCAATGACTAAATCTATAAATGGGATAATCAATGATTATTTCAATAATCTTGAAACACTTGAAAAAACCCAATTGTTATCAGGTTTACTTCTTTGTAATGAGTTGAAAGAGTCATTACAATTGTT
This sequence comes from Sequoia sempervirens, assembly GCA_007258455.2. Classification (NCBI taxonomy): domain Eukaryota; kingdom Viridiplantae; phylum Streptophyta; class Pinopsida; order Cupressales; family Cupressaceae; genus Sequoia; species Sequoia sempervirens. Next base: position 272,388,493 of record VDFB02105785.1, on the reverse strand, counting down.
GGGTGTACATTTGGCATCAAATAAGAAGAAACACATGTTATTACAAAAAGATATTGTTGAAAATGTTAAAAAGGGTTTAGATTCCATTGGGAAAGAATCTTGATCAGTGGATAAGGCCACTACAAGAAGGGTGATGTTGACATCTATTTTAATTCAAGATATAGCAAGAAATAGATTTTTTTTGCACTGTCAACTGAAATTGGTTATATTAGAACCACACTAATAAAATATGAGAAAAAGAGAAAGGTTTTTGATGAGTTCAAAAGGAAATTGGAAAATTATGTGTAGAGATCCCCATTTTCATAGGATTGAAGATGTTGTTAGGAACTTGATCTCAAGTTTTTGGAATGAAGAGACTCATCCATCATCAAATACTAGAGATGTTATGAGGCACAGGATTGGGCCCAATATTTATTAAAATCATATTAAACATTGGCTAGACATAGCACAACTTGAGATGTATATGAACTTTTGTAATAAGTATCCTGATATAAAGATTGGGCAAACAATGTTTGAAAGTTTTAAGCCATATTATGTGAAGATAAACAAGTTTTTTGAAACTTGTTATCATTATCATATTGAATTTGATCTCTACTATCAGGTGTTTTGAAAGATGAGAGAAGAAAGTTATAGTTTTCAAAGTGTACCTCCTAAACAAGTAAGTTTTTTCATAAAGGATATGTTATGTGATCATGAAAATGGACATTAAATAAACTGTATAAAAGGAATTTGTGAAACATGTGGAAATTTGGCTAAATTTCCTTCAAGAAACGAAGATACTGACCTAACAAAGACAATAAATTGCAAGAGTTACATGTAAAGTTTCAAACAAATTTTGGGAAAGAATCCACAAGGTTAAACTATGTAGAAGAGGAGATTCCTATTGGAAAATTTATGGAGCATTTTCAAAAATTGATACAACCATACATACATCATTCCTATTTTTCTAAGTGGCAAGCACAACAATTTCAAACATTAAGAGATACTTTTCCACTTGGAACAATTCTATCAGTAGTTGAATTTGTAGAAAATCACTATTTTGTACATCAAAAGAGATTTAATCAGAATATTACTTTTCAAAGCAGATCACTATTATGGTTCATGTGTGTTATCGACATGCGCAATTAGAATTAGATGGTGTTGAGAGTATAGATGGGCAACGAGCCATTAAGAAAGAATATTGCTTTTATATTAGTGATGATAAAGAGCTTGACACACTTTTTGTACAACATTACTTTACAATTTTTTTGGGGAATTTGAGAAGTAGGGGTGTAAAATTTGAAAAGAATTTTGTATGGTTAGATGGATGTGTGGCACAATTCAAATCATCACATCCATTTTATGCACTATCTAGATATCATAGAATTTACAAAATATGACATGTTTGGAGATTCTTTGAGAGTGGGCATAGAAAGGGTGAGCATGATGGCACCGGAGCTTGCATCAAACGTGCTTTAAGAAAGCATCAAAAGAGTTATTTGGGAGATCGTATAGATGATGTGCATGATGTTGTTGAATGATGTAAGTAACACTTTGCATCAAATGAGGTCGATACATCTTCAAGAACTTGAAACATTCCACATAGAGTGTTTTGGGAGATATCGGGTATGTATAAATTACATTTTCAAAAATTTGAATTTATTTAAATTTAATATATATATACATGTTTGTTCACATAAGTTTGTTTTTGTACACATATCTAGGTTTGGAAAAAATATCGATGCATGGATGCAAGAGGGTAGACAAAACAAGATCTTTGCATTGTGTTAGGAGTTTAGATAGTCACCATAGATGGACATTATACATGAGGGATTACTCTTGTTTCTACACTGAGTGCATTGTAGAAAAATATCATGCATGTAACAACCAAATAACTTGGATATGTTAGTAAATGGGATATGGTGCCACTATTCATTTCAAAAACATACAATGAAAATGATGAAGAAAGATTTCAAGACATTCTTTTGATTTCAATTGATTATGATCATATTTCAAGATTGGTTAGAAAAGGTACATGCGTAAGTTCTCAATAATTTAAATATTATATATATATTTAATGATGTTTAAAGTTTAGAGACATTTCTATTTTTGTAGAATTTTTTTGTGTAAATTTGGTGTATAGGAGATGTTTTTGCAGTCATAGCAAAGCCTGGAAACATATAAGGTGTTAGCTATCATTCACTGCATTGCATACAAGAGAGGAATAAGCTAACACAACCTAAAACAAGTGATGGAATGTTCTGATTAGGGGGAAAATAGGTTTTGAATGGACCCGAAACCATTAACATGCAGGTATTGAAAAGGAACTGAAACCCAACTGTTGATGAGTGTTTTTGTACACTTTCTCAACACAGGCAGTACGTAGGTGCACTACCTCTCTTGAAAGGAAACCTCCAACTGCAAGCTGCTGAAAATCCCCCCAAGGTCTCTCGAGTGTCAGGTCATGAATTGCATGGAACTCCTCAGTTGATTTTAATGTGATTTTGCTGGTAATCATAGGGTGGACTTACGTAGTTGGATGCAAGGTAGATCTTCAAATCCGAAGTTTCTGAGATGGAGGTCAAGTTTCACTTTGCTGTAGGTTCGGACAGCGGTCCAAAACTTTGATGTTTCTTCAAGTTTGGCTTTCCAATGTGCAATGAACCTTAGCATAGGCTATTTCTAAAAAAAAAGAAAAGAGCAAGGAAGATGAAAGGTTCTTGGATCTGCAACTAACTGTGAACAACAATTATGAAGTTCCTGAAATGGACAACTTCCTTAAAACAAGATTTCACTTAACCAAAAATCTCATAGTCTCATGAAATTTGTGTTATCTTCTAAGATCTGCAAATATTTCACCTTTCATTCACCATATGCATGTGTGAACAAAGATAAAAGTGTTGAGAAGCTTTGAATTTAAGCCCAAACTAAGTTTACACAGCTGTCTACTTGCAGCAAAAAGATAAAAGTATGGACTAAGAAGTCATCTACATAGCAGGAATTTCCACAACTACAGAAAAGTATTTCTAAAATCTATCAAAGCAAGAATACAACAAACTAGAACAACAATATAAATCTAAGTAAAACATTTAACAATGGAGGTTGAATCAAGTAACATGTGGAAAAATCAGAAAATGCACCAAGTCAACGTATTTTCATTATAAATTTCAGCAGCATGTCTTTACAACAACTCAACTCTCTTATCAAATGAGAGGAGACCCCTATTTATAGTGCCCAAAAAGTTAAATGAATGGCCAAGATTAATTCTCATTGTGTGGCAAAGATTCATTACAAATTAGGGTTTCACCAACCCCCCAATATATTACAATTTTAAAATTACATTCTTGTCTCCTTCCCTATTTTGTCCTTTAGTGATGACACTATAGCATTTTGTCTTTTTCTGATTGCTCTTTTGTTGTAGCTATTCCTTTGGAAGCTCCTCATTGAAAATAGGGTTGTCCTCCTGCTTCTTCAATGCTGTATACTACATGAATTTTACAATGACTGGCCGGAGCTTGTCTACCTCAATGATCTCGTACCGCAACATCTGGTAGCTCCATTCTTTTGCATTATCTTCAAGCTTTCTCCAGTCTTCATCATACTTTATGCCCTGATCTCTTAACAGCTCTGATTGGTCGAAGGCATGAGCAGAAAAACTCATGAATTCCACTATTATTTCACTGGACATCCCATCCTCCATCTTCTTCTGAAAGTAAGGTTTTATCTTTTCTGGATCCATCTGTAATGCGGGCATGTCATACTCCGTCATCAGCTTGAGATATTGAGCACATTCTGCCCTAATTTCCTTGATCCATTTGATATTTGGATCCACCATACTCAACCAGTGGTCGTTCCTTTTGAGTGCAAGCTCCTTTTCCCATGTGGCTTTTGGTAATTGGAGGATGGCCTCAATCTTTAGATAGGTGGAGTCATATGTTGCAGGGAAGTCGGTGCAAAGCTTCTTCGTGTTCTCGGGAGATTGTTGTAGGTCCAAGAACTTGTTGGTTGTTTGAATAGCCCGACTAATACCCATGTTCTCGACGTACAGGACTTGTTGGAACCAGCTCTCTGTAGTCTTGTCCAAGTTCTTTCTTCTCTCCAACTTGTCAATTTGTTCTTTGGATAGTAGTTGGGGTGGAGCAGTGGATGTGGTAGGTAGGTCATCCACTGAGGACCATTGTTGGATGTAATTCGTCAAGGCAAATACTTGTACCTTAAGCTCATCCTTCGAAACCTTGTCCTTTTTATTAGGTGCACCACTGTAGCCACTGAATCCTCAAGATGCCCCACTTTCTGCGCTCTGGTAGTGGTTCCTAGATCAATGGTGGAGATGTTATAGCTTATTCCCTCCCTTCCCACCACTGGCGTGGCTACTTGCACTGCTCGAGACCTAGAAGCATCCATCATTACCTTGGATATGATCTTAGGCTTCTTCTCCTTTCTAGTTGTGATCTACGCTCGGGCTAGGATAGCCTCTAGCCTGGCTCTTGGGTCCTTTGGTGCGGGAGTTTTCTTTTCAAGCTGTCTCTCCAGCCATTCGGGCTTAGCAAAATTTTCCTTAAGTGATCCATGATCACCTTCGCCCTCTTCGGCCAAGACCTCTATTTTCTTATCTCTTGGGGCCCTTTCTTCCATCTTAGTAGCATCTCCTTCTTCTTCATCGGAGTCCTAGATGAACACAAGGTGTTTGATGGGAGGCTTGGTAGGTAATTGCTGTTAGGGACTTTCTTCTTTCTCTATTTCCTTCCACTTCTTTTCTCCAGTTTGCTCAACCTCGTGCACATGCTCCTTGGGTTGTTCAATTTCGAGGCCTTTGATAGTTTGACCCTCACCCTCAGGCTTATGTTCTCCTGCCTTGTCTTCTTGTTGTTGTCCCTCTTCTCTAAGAGGTGACCTTTCTGCCTCTTCCTCAGTGCCCTTCAGCTATCAGGCCATCTCTTCTTCAAGATCGTCGTCGAAGGTTTGCACGATGACCCTACCACCGACATCCTCCTCATCTCTGCTTTTCGAAGAGCCTATTCCTTCCTCTTCATAGACCACCCTGTCAATTGTCTGGTGCTCGTACTCTGGGTGTTTGTGGTATTCGTCGACTTCCTCCTCAAATGGATTTGAGGCTTCTTGCTCCCGTCTCTCCCACTCCTCGGAAATCAACATGGTGGCCTCCATAGTCGGAGGCTATGGAGGTTTAGCACTAGTGAGGACCTACGCCAGGGCTGCTTGAAGAGTGGGGTCCATAAGGATCTAGGAGAGCTCAGAAGGGAGATTCTACATATGTTTCAAGAAGGCCTCACGTAAGGAGAAAGTGGGTATTGGTGTCATCACCATAGCTAAAGGGAGCAATGTGGTAGGTGACATGGCAAAAAAGGAAGGAGAAGTAGTCATGGTAGAGGAGGAGTCAATCACTATTACATGCTCAGCCGGAGGTGAAGGGGTAATATGGATTGAGATTTCCACTGCTGATGGGGATGTGGCAACCATGGCCAGGGAGGCAGATGATGGGGCAGTTGAGACAGGGGGAGCCGAAAGAAGGTCTAGTTGATCCATCCCCTTTTCTTCTTCCTCTTGGATTACGGGCTACTCTGTGGTGCCCCCTATTTGCTTAAGTCTTTTAGAGGGTGAGCCCCCTCGATTTTCCCTTGTATATACTTTGGGATCTGGAGACTACTCCATTTCCATTTCAATTCTTTCTTAGAATTCCCAACGCACTGGGAAGTTTGAATTTATACATTCCTTGGCCGAAAGTTAAGGGATAGGAGATCCCTGCCAATTTTTTGTTACTGAAGATGGATTGTATGTGTTGGAGCTGTCGGGAAAGTTCTAACATAATGATTCGGTTGTTGGGGTACCAAGGCAACTTATTTGGCCTTTTTGTGAAGCCCTAGGTGCGAATGTATGTGAACTTTGGGTACTGAATGAACAAGAAGGCATATTGCTTCAGGAATGTCCGAGCAGTATGAGAAACCCTTCTCTCGAAATCGCCTGCAATCACTCTAATGATATGGAAAATGAAGGCATGGTTTACCCTGCATTACTCCTTGAAATTCTGGTATTGGAGCTGGGGGTACCTGTCATAGACCTTCAATTTTTGACCCTGCTCCTCATAGGGTGCCACAAACAACCCATTGTACTACCTTTGGTCTGCCAAGGAGTAGACCAAATAGGAGGTCATGTAGAACTTGGAGCTTTTCTTCACACTCATTAACTGCTCATGGAAGTAGTCGCTTATTATGCCTCCCTAGTAGAATGAGGATTTTGTGGTGACGTCCTCATTCCCGTGGAGGATCTGTTCAATGAAGTACACCATCCACTCCTAAAAGAAGGCATCAGTAGGGAGACCCATCACCCTGCTCCGCATAGTGACTAAGTCATGGTAATCTTCATAAAAATCACTGCAGAAGAGTTCCTGAGGAACCTTTGCAATGCTACCCCATTTCTTTTTGAGCCAATGCTTATTTATCAACTTCTTACAGCCTGTCGGGTTGTCATCCCATGTTGCTTTACATTCCTCTATGGTAGGCGTCTCCATTTTGATGAAGGTGGGAATGTGGAAGGTCCTTGTGATTCCCTCAGTTGACATGTCAACAAGAATGTTCCCATCCCGGTCAACAATTGTCCTTGTATCGGGTTGATAGGCTTGCCAACGGGCCATGACTAACTCAAGGGCCATGAGGGATGGAGGGAAGCTTGCAGCTTTTGTGATTCCACTTTGCTTGATTAGCCTTGCATTTTTGGTTGTCGGGTTGACTCTGACTCTTTGCTTAAATTTATGAATATCGACATGGCCGATATTGGTATTAGTAATTTCTTTCTAGTCGGTGACAACTTTCGAGTGCAAAGGCTCACCTTGGAACTAGTACTTCATATGGTCTTTGTCCTCTTTTCCACGAGGAGTCTTTCCTGACTTCTTTCTTTTGTCCTTTTCTGCAGCTGCCCCTGAGGGTCCTGCACCTGATTCCATATATCCTGCGGGAAAAGGCATAGTCAGTGCAACCGATCATGAAAGCTTTGATGTTAGTTAAAATCCCATGGATGAAATTAAATTTAGACAATTCATCATTGATAAATTGATACTTCTACTTCCAGATGTCATTAGTCTTTCAATTGAGGGATTTTGAACAATCCGGACCTGGAGGCCCGGACTTCCCTAGTAGGAATGCTATTTTGAAAGGGAAAATGGGGTAGAGCGATCTGGGAGATTTCTCCCTACCGAATTTTGATGGTTCAAAAGGCTCATATCGAAGAGGGCTGAATTTGAGCATTTGGGTCAAGATCAGATTTCAAATTTGAGGTCATTTGGATCATTTTGGGAGCATCCGGAGCTATGAGGCTGGAAAGCCGTTCGGGGTTGGCCGTTTGGAATGGCCGAGCAAAAACAGAGTTCTGGGGACAGAACTCTGGGGTTCGGGACCTGGGTGATCCAAGGGCGGCTGTTATTTCATTCATATTTTAAAGGGTTCAGGCCTGAGGAGCCGAGAAGCCGTAATGTGTTTGTCATTCAGAATGACAATCGCTGGAAGGAAGTCTGGAAGGGGCGGCCCAGCGGGCCGGACCCACGATTCAGCTCAGGCGTTGAACTTTCTTCATTAAGTTTTCGCAGTGAAGAGGAGGGCGGAGCCCGAAGTTTGGGAAGGTAGGCGCAGTTTTCTCTTTTGGACTGGCGGGGATGGGATGGAGTTCTGGATGGTGGAGTCCGGTGAGGGCAAGGACACTGAAGTTTGACATTTGGAAAACTCGTGGCAAAAGGTAGGCTGGGACCCAGAGGTGGGAGGATGTCGCAGGTTCATCGTTTGAAATGGAAAAAACACCACGGAAGTCCACGGATGGAAGTTCGAGGACCAGGACTTGGGGTCATGATGGGCATCAGGTTTGAGTTCCGCGCCAATCAGCGAGTTGCAAGGCAGGCTCCGAGGCTCTGGCGGATGGGGTCCACTAGCCATTTTGGAACGGCGAAAGCCCTGTGGAGTTCCTAACGTGGAAGTCCAGGGCCGTGAGCCCGGGAGGCCAAAATGGAGGTCGATATTCAGAGTTTGAGGTTTCAAGCCTGGCAAAGAACGAACGTCGGAAGCTCGAGGAGCCGAGTCCAGGAGAGGGTGCGACTGTTTCGAAAGGTAGGTTATTTTGATAAGTTTCACTGGTGAAAGAAAGGTCCGAGCCCAGGAGATGCGAATGCCCCTGAGCGAAGAACGACCGCATGCGGGTTAAGTTCTAGATTGATCCTATGGGACGCGGAGGAGGTTTCTTGAAGATTCTAAAATATTGGTTTTAGGTGTTTCATTAAGTGTTATCAATTAAATGTGTTCTTAACCCATGTTGTTCATTGTTTTAGGCATTAAAATCATGAAAAAACTCTCGGAAGAGTGGACAACAAACCTACCTTGGAAACCCGATGAGGTAAGGCGTAAAATCTACTAAGGGTCAGCAAATGACAATAATGGGTGTGAGGATGACGATCGCCGAAGGCAGTGGACTCCTCTGGCAAGCTCTCTAATCTCTCAGACAAACCTAACAAATGAAAAAGATAGGTTGGGATCCAATATTTATACCCCCTACCATTAATGGCCTCATTAAATGGAAGTACAATGAACAATTTGGTTAATGGATTTGAACTCACGGACGGTGGTGGGAGGTCTAGGGTACGAGGGCCAGAAAGACGCAAGGCGGCGACCGTTTAAAATTCATTTTGCAAACTGACGGCCAAGAGGATCCCAAGACTCTGAGGGCAGAGTTCCGTCGAAGGTTCGTTGTTTTGAAATTTTAGTTCGAAAACCACCGGCAGTGAAGGGGAACTCGGGGCTCGAAGGGTGGAGTTTTGTCAGTGATTTTCTGTCAAGAACGGCGAAGTCCACACAGAGTTCCTGGAGTGGATGTTCGGAGGGTCGGCCCCGGATGGGGCAAAAGCAGCCAAGGAATTTTGCAAGTTTCACTGAATGGAAAACAACAAGCTGGGTCCTAGGGCCCGGGAAGGCGGAAGCCTTCCGTCGTTCGGAACAACGATCACAAGGGGGAAACCTGGTGGGCGAGCCTGGTAGGCTCCAAGGCCGCTGGTAGAGGCAAACTGCCAAGGAGACTCCACAAGGCACTAGGACTTGATAAAATTGAAGGGGAGAAGCAAGATCAACTCAAGATGTGACCTTGGAGGTACATTGACCACCCAGGACACTAAAGTGGGGGCACGCAAAATGAGGTAGTGAAAAAAATGACTCGGCAAGGTGAAAGAAAAAGAGGGTCCCCGTTCGGAACGGGGTGTGTGTGTCGAGGGCACAACAAATGGCGACTCCGCTAGGAATGCTCTCGAACGTTCTAAAGATAAGTATTCATCTAGGACCCAAAATCTTTAGTTTCGCAGATCAGGAGTGGACTTCCAAAGGTGAACTGGGAGGACATGATCCTTAATTGGGCCAGTCTACAAGACATCTCAAAAGTGTGTGTAGTGAATTCATTATTTTCTGCAAGATGGTGACCAGTGGTTGCTAATCCAACCGAGCAAGCTACATAAACCGTCCAACACCAAAAGTAACCTGGACATTGCTTCGCTGCTAGTCAAGCGTCCATAGCCTCGATGGAGTTGTCACTGTGATCCCATGGATATTGCTCTACTATCGGCCGGGCATCCATAGCCCCAGTAGAGTTACCCACACACCCATACGGTCGCTTAGTTCTTAGAATTTATTCTCTCTTTTGTTTTGATATTTCTTTCAATGTCTCTTTTCTCACTTCTCTTTTACTCGACCGGGTAAGCACTAAAGCCTACAATGGGTTTGGGACCACAGTGGTCACTGGAGTAGACTTAGGATTTTTTACTCACTAGGGTATCATAGCAGCCATGGTACAGTCCTTTAGAAATGATTAATATGTGTTTAGTGCGAACTCTAAGATGTGTGTAAAGAGATCCAACCAAGGGTCGAGTTCTAAGGCAAAGTTCAAATGAGGAAATCATTCCTAAGCAACCTTCAAAGATCAATAGTTAGGAATGAATGTTTAGCCGAAGAACACCAAGGATGGATAGCAAAGTGAACCGTTCATCGAGCGAGCACGACCACCACAAGGGGACGAAGAACATCCCTTTTCAAAACAAAACAGCCGAGGGAATAGGCAAATAGAGTGACGCGAACCAGCAAGACACAAGCAAACCAAAAAGGCAACCTACTCTAACCTATATACATATATTTACAAGGAAGAGCTCGAAAGAGCTCAGGCTTGGAAGTAATGCTTCAGTTGCTGCTTGTTGAATGGCAATGGGATGTCCTCACCAGTTAGGGTCTTTAGGTGGAAAGCATTGTCTCCCAAAATTTCAGCTATTTGAAAGGGGCCAAGCCAAAGCTTGTTGAATTTGTTGTGTCCCCCTTTCTTTTTATGGGCCTTGTCCCAATACAGGACCAAATCTGCAATTCTAAAGGCCTTGATTTTAGCTTGATGGTCGAACCATCTCTTAACCATGCACTGATGTTTGGCAAAATTTTCTATTGCACAGTCTCATACTTCTTCTAAATGCAAGAGCTTAGCTAACCGAGCTTCTCTAAGATCCCCTCCCTCATAAAAGTCGTTGATAAATTGGAGAGTGGGAATCTTCAGGTGAAATGGGGAATCACCAAGGGCGGCCTTATGGCGAGTGCGGTCTGCCCAAAGGGAAAAATGGAGCTGGGTATGCTAGTCCTTGGGATTCCTATCTAGCAGTTTCTTTATCACGGTGATCAGGTTCTTATTTGTGGACTCAGTGAGGCCATTGCCTTGGGGGTAGTAGTTAGATGAAAAATTAAGGGCAATCCCATAGCCAAATGCCCTACTAGAAAATTTTAATGAAGCAAATGTAGACCCATTATCACACACTAATGTATACAGACAACCAAAATGATTTAAAATAAAACTTTCCAAAAAATTAGTAACTACTTCTGTTGTGCATTGCTTACATACAATTGCTTATGTCCATCTAGTGCAGTAATCAGTAGCGGTAAGAATGTACCTGTATCCCAAAGATGATGGAGGGCTTACCGGACTGATGAAATTGAGGCCCCACTGCGCAAACGGTCTCACCTCCAACACGGGCTGCAATGGGACAACAACATTCTTCTCCTTGGTGGCGGTTGTCTGAGACGTGTGACATGAGAAAACGTGACAATGAGCATCTTTGAAGACAGTTGGAAAATAATATCCTACTCTCAATATTTCATGTGCAGTGGAAGGAACGGATCCATGGCCAGTGCCAAACTTGTCATAAAACTCTTTTAAGACTCAGTTTGCTTCTTTCTTACCAAGGCATCTTAAGTAAATGCTTTCATGATTCTTCTTGTATAAAATGAACATATAATCATTGCTTTTCAATCTAAGAGCATGCTTTTGGACTCCCTGTAGGTGGGGCAGACACTTGTGGTTCAGAAAATAGTAGACGACATTCTCGTACCATTCTCCTGGGGAAACATCCTCGAGCTGGTACTGCTGCACAGTGAGCTCGGGTCCAGCCTCTACTGCTGCTTCAAAAATCGTGTGGGTAAGTGCTTGTCCTTTCACCAACTTCATCAGTTGGATTTCCATATCATACTCTTAGAGCAAGGTGACCCATTTAGCTCTTCGTTCACCCAATTCATTTTGCATAAGCAACATTTTTACTTCTGGGTCGGGGACAATGGAAAACACTTTATTGCGTAGGATATAATGCCAAAAAAATTTCACTCCTCTGATGAGGGCATATGCTTGTTTTTCTACGTTGTGGTATCACAATTTAGCATCCTTCAGGGGAGAACTCATGAAGGTGATCGAGTGCTCATTTCCTTTGTCGTCTTTCTAAGTGAAAATGCTAGCACAAGAATGATTTGAAGTGAATGAGTAGATATAGAACGGCTTCAGATAATCTAGGCTGATTAGCAAAGGCGCTTCAACAATGGCCCATTTGATTTCTTCAAAAGCGTGTTTGGCTTCATGAGTCCATTCAACTTTGGCATCCTGTTTTAACATAGCATTGAGGGGCTTAACAATTTCTATGAAACCCGTGATGAATTTCTTGAAAAAGTTGATCTTTTCGAAGAAGGATTTTAATTCTTTTTTGTTGCCTAGTAGTGGGATCCTCAACAAAGACTGGATATGTTCAGGGTCTATGGAGATTCCCTATTCTGAAATGATGTGTCCGAGCAATCTACCCTTAGTCATGCCAAAAATGCACTTCTTGGGGTTAAGAGAAACTCTGAACTCCCTGCACCTCAGAAACACTTTTCATAGATCAGAGACATGATCACTTCACCTTTTAGAAAACATGGTTAAATCATCTATGTAGATGATTATGCATTTACCAATCAGATCTTTGAAGTGATATCCATGGCATGTTGGAAGGTGGCCCCAACGTTACTTAACCAGAAAGGCATTCTTCCGTAAGCAAAGGTCCCCCACTTGGTGGTGAATGCCATCTTATGGCGGTCCTCATATTGTACCATCACCTAGTTGTATCCAGAATACCCATCGAGGAAAGACATCATTTGGGAGCCATTGACGATCTGCAGCACCTCGTCCAACGAAGGCACTTGATAGTTGTCCTTCTTCAAAGCTTTTTTCAAATTGCGGAAGTCTACGCACAATCTGATTTCCCCAATATTTTTTCTGACCGGGACTAAGTTGGCCACCCATGTAGAATGCCTGACTGGGAAGATAATCCTTGCTAAAAGCAACTTCTGCACTTCTTTGTAAATGATGGGTTCTAATAAGGCATTAATAGGACGTTGCCACTGGCGGAAAGACCTCACTTCCATCTTGAGAGGGATGGTGTGCGTGATGATGGAGGTGTCATAAGTCTTTAAATCCTCGTAACTCCATGCCACCACATCATGATATTTTTGCAATGCATCAAGGATTCCCTTCTTTTCTTTGGGCGTGCACACTTTTCCAATAAACACATTCTTGGTCTCCTCGGCTGTCCCGAGGTTGTGAGCATCGCACTTGTTGTTTATGGCTTCTTTCTTTGTTTGCTGATTCTGGTCTTTGATTTGGTCCAAATCAAATATGCATTTGAGCTGAACCATGCCCCTGGGAATCATGTTGGTTTTGAGGTTAATAACCCCCTCTATATCCCACTCGGCTTCTTACGGATTGACTTCATCAATTATTTGGGCTGCAAAGACATCAAAAATCGTGATGAATTCAAGGATATGTTTGTCATCATTGAAGACCTGAAAGTGAGTGACATTATCTGGGACCGATGGCGTAGATGTCAACTCAACTATAAATTTCTTAAGCTCAGACAAAGAGAGGGGTTGGAAAGTGCTGGATGCTTGAGCCAAGGCATCAGTTGTATGATTCTGAGCATGAGGGATCAATTGTATATTGAATGCATCTAAACCTTCTAAGAGATCCCAAACCTGATGCCTATAGTTTGCAAGTTTTCTGTCATGGCAGGAATACAATTTTCTAACTTGTTTGACTACGAGTTCAGAATCCCCAAAAACTTGCAGCATTTTGACATTTTTCTTTAAGGCCATAAGAAGACCATGGACTAATGCCTCGTATTCCGATATGTTATTGGTGCAATAAAACTACAATCTATGGGCAGCAAGAAAGGTCTTACCCATTGGGCTGATGAGTTCGAACCCAACACTAGCTCCTTGTTTTGACTTAGACCCATCAAATCAGATTGTCCAAAACTTGGAAAGTTCCTTGACTTCGTGTCCAACTAAGCTCTTACTTCCTTTTGGCTAGTTGGTTACCTTCGTGATCTCTGGGGAATCTTGCAGCCCAACACATTGAACAACAGGTGGTTCTGCCAGCACCTCCTTTGACTGAATTGATCCCTTGCACACTTTTCGATGAATTCTTGGAAACCATTGAGTAGTCCTCAGTTGTCTCCTTCATTAGTTTTATCATTTGATTCTACCAACATTTCTATACTAGGAGGTATTTGAGTGAAGTCAGTTGGAGGACTGCACTGCACTAAGAGCACCTTCGCAGCATACTCTTCTTGAGGTTCAAATTCATCTTGATGTGCCAAGGGACAATAATTTCTCAATTCTCTCTCAACAAACATCACCTCATTTAGGTTGTTGTACTCTGTGATCATATATTTCATACGAGGCTCGCAATCTACACATATTTGATTTGGCAGCCCTTTCCATGGCAACCACATGTGAGAATGGTCTGTGGAAGCATATCCATTTAGAGTTTTAGTGAATTCTCTTCCCAAGATGATCCCATATGCATCAGGAATGTCAGCCACTTGAATATCAATGACTTGTTGTATCCTCAGATCTACAACAATTTGCATCGGGATCTAATTCATTTCTCCCACAATGTTGATTTCTATTTTGTCCAGCTGGGTCACTTTCCTTCTAGAGGGTGTGGGAGTAATTCCAAGAGCCTTACATACTCCCAAGGGCATAAAATTGGCAGATGCTCTTGAATCGAGCAAGCAGTTGTGCAAATTCTTCCCGAATATTCAGATGGTAATGAGGAAAGGAAGGGTTTCAAGTTTTCCTTGGAAGAGGCCCTTAGGTGTGTCTATGTGAGCGAATTGACCCTTGTTCTCATCACCAGCTTTATCCTTGGTCTGCCTAAATGACTGATCCTTGGGAATCTTCCTATTACATTGATCTAGTTCCTCTTTCGGCTGCTTACCTGTAGATTGATTTAAGGGAACATCCTTCCTTTTCCCAGTATTATCCTGTATCACAAGTTCTTTCCTAGGCTCTTCAAATGTGACCCTCTTAGCTGATGTTTTTTGGCGTTATGCTGGAGGATGGGGTCCCATTGAGTACCCTAAAGAAGGCATGCCTCATGGAAGGGACCTTGAGTAGTTCAAAGGAAGACAAACTAATTTTTACTTTCTTGAACTCTTCTACCACATATTCACCCATCTACTCACTCTCAGAGCCAAAGGCTTGACCTATTGCAGAGTTGGGAGGTTGGACTTTCATTTGGCTTGACTGGTTTTGGGGTTGGCCTTGAGGCTGATTCTGGGACTAATTTTGAAGCTCATTCTTGTTAAAATATTGGGTGGGTACATGGGGAAGCCCAGACTTATTTCCAACATTAGGGTTAGGTGGGGTAGTAAGATTATTTGGAGGAGTAGAGATCGCAAAGGGTCCACCAGCCTGCCTATTTCTGAGGAAGTAGGGAGTTGATCTTTGATGGAACATGTGGACTTCATCTATATATGGTTCCTCCTCATCTACTGGACCATTATCTAAGGGATCAAAAAGTTGAGCCAAAGTTTTCTCGTTACTTACCTCTTGCACCTCTTCACTCCTAACGGGGGTGGGTTCGACTTCGGGCTTGTTGCAGTTGCCTCATGGAAATGGTGCTTGGTTGACCATGAGACAAGAGGAGTCATAAGGCTCAGATGGGACAATGTCTCTACAACTGGAATTATCAACAACATTTTGTACTTCTACTTGGAATATCTCAGCAGCTGTCTGGAATTCAGGGCAATCCAACTCAGAGTGTTTGCTGGATTTGTGAATCCGGCACCATCCGGACAAAGCTGCCTCAAAGAGGTATACTCCACTGGTTGTCTTTTCATTGCCGGTCGGTTGTTCAAGAGGAGTAGGGACACCTCTGTTATTGGGTCTTGTATTCCATGTACGGTTCTGCCTCTGAGAAGGCTTCCTTTCGAAGCTTTGATTTGAATTCTGCCCTCTATCATAATTCTGCCTTGAAGAGGTGCTTGTTTCCTAATTTTCCCTACCATCCTTGTTGTCTCAGCTATCTCGATTAAGATTGGCCTGGAGGTTACGCTAGGATGCTTGTAACTAATTATTCTAGTTCTTTAAGTGTGTCATTTCAGTAGACATTTTCTTTATCATCTTGGTCAGCTCATCAAGTTGCTCAACTGTGGTACTAGATTTTGGAGAAAGACAGGTGGGGACATTGGCTAATTTTGATGTGCTGAAGGAAATTCAGGCCCCGGTAGGTACAATGGCACCTAGGGCTGCTGAGAATACACTTGTTGTTGTTGGGCAGCCTGAGGATAGCTTTGTTGTTGTTGAGGCTACAAATAGTAAGGCATGGGAGGTGTGTAATTCATTGGCTATCCCGGGTGTGGAACGATGGGTAACTGAGGCACTTGGTTCATGAGAGGGGTCTAATTGGCGAATGCCTAATTCAACCCTTGAACTTGCATCGAGTGATCCACCAGTACCAATGATGGTAGCGGACCGGAGATATTATGCCCCAAATCTGCACTGGCGACAACAACGTCTACATAGGTGATCACTAGTGTAGTGAGTGGTGGGCGCATCCTTTTTACGAACGCCGACATGAGATTGTCTAACACTGCATAATAGATGGGGAGGGCTACAACGTCATTGTGTATGTATGGATCCTGAAGCCTCATGAAGGTACAGTGGAAGCGATTATTAAAGGACCCAATTGGCTCATTTACTTCCCTTTGGACGGACATAAACTGTCGGTATAGTTTTGAAGGGTTGATTGGAATCTTCTATTTCTACAAGAAAGCACTCTTCATTAGGTCCCATGAGGTAATAGACCCCCTCGGCAGATTGATGTACCAATAGAAGGCCTCTTCTCCCAACGAATGTGGAAAAATGCTACATGCAACATCCTCATGGTCGACTTGCATTTTAGTGACTATTGTTTCAAATATTTTAATGTGTTCTTCAGCTATTCTTTGTGGGTCAAGAGGATTGAACTTCGAACAGAAGCCTTCCAGATTCTTGAGCATGTCATGGTACGCAGTGAAGTGTATCAGTGATGGATTTTGTGCCAACCAAGCCATGGCGGGAGGCAGAGGTGGTATCAGCTATTGAGAAACAACAGTTTGGGGGTGCGCCTGGAGTAGGGCAGCAGCCTAGGTTGTGGCTATTTGGACTGTATCTTGGGTTTGAAAGGCCAGGAGAGAAGCAACTTCCTAGTTGCTAGAGATGGGGAGTGAAAATGCAGTTTCAGGTGGTTAGGTGGAAGATGGACACAAGCCGAATGAAGGTGGAGGTGGAAGGGAAGTGGGTGGAATGGAGGAAGAGGAAAAAGCAACGTTGCTTCCCTTAGTTCGTTTTTCCCTTGAAGAGGGTTGTAACTCTTGGAATTCTCCCTTATTTGGTGTCAACCATAAAAATATTTGAAATCTTTCCGAGGAGAATGATTTGATTCGATCCAGCTTCACAAGGCCCTCCTTCTAGTTCCAGTTCTGTTGATGGGTGTTTTTGTACACTTTCTCAACACAGGAAGTATGTAGGTGCGCTATCTCTCTTGAAAGGAAACCTCCAACTGCAAGCTGCTGAAAATCTCCCCAAGGTCTCTCGAGTGTCAGGTCATGACTTGCATGGAACTCCTCAGTTGATTTTGATGTGATTTTGCTGGTAATCACAGGGTGGACTTACATAGTTGGATGCTCGGTAGATCTTCAAATCCAAAGTTTCTGAGATGGAGGTCAAGTTTCACTTTGCTGTAGGTTTAGACAAGCGGTCCAAAACTTCGATGTTTCTTCAAGTTTAGCTTTACAATGTGCAATGAACCTTAGCACAGGCTATTTCTAAAAAAAAGGAAAAGAGCAGGGAAGATGAAAGGTTTCTGGATCTGCAACTAACTGTGAACATCAATTATGAAGTTCTTGCATGGACAGCTTCCTTAAAACAAGATTTCACTTAACCAGAAATCTCACAGTCTCATGAAATTTGTGCTATCTTCTAAGGTCTGCAAATATTTCACCTTTCATTCACCATATGCATGCATGAACAAAGATAAAAGTGTTGAGAAAATTTGAATTTAAGCCCAGACTAACTTTACACAGCTGTCTACCAACAACAAACAACAAAAATTATGGACTAAGAAGTCATCTACATAGTAGGAATTTCCACAACTACAGAAAAGTATTTCTAAAATCTATCAAAGTAAGAATACAGCCAACTAGAACAACAATATACATCTAAGTAAAACATTTAACAATAGAAGTTGAATCAAGTAACATGTGGAAAACTCAAAAAATGCACCAAGTCAACGTATTTTCATTATAAATTTCGGCAGCATGTCTTTACAACAACTCAACTCTCTTTTCAAATGAGAGGAGACCCCTATTTATAGTGCCCAAAAATTTAAATAAATGGCCAAGATTAATTCTCATTGTGTGGCAAAGATTCATTACAAAATAGGGTTTCACCAACCCCCCAATATATTACAATTTAAAATTACATTCTTGTCTCCTTCCCTATTTTATCCTTTAGTGACGACACTGTAGCATTTTGTCTTTTTATGATTGCTCTTTTGTTGTAGCTATTCCTATGGAAGCTCCTCATTGAAAATAGGGCTTTCCTCCTACTTCTTCGATGTTGTATACTTCATGAATTTTAGAATGATTGGTTGGAGCTTGTCTACCTCAATGATCTTGTACCGCAACATCTAGTAGATCCATTCTTTTGCATTATCTTCAAGCTTTCTCCAGTCTTCATCATACTTTATGCCCTGATATCTGAACAACTCTAATTGGTTGAAGGAACGAGCGGAAAAAGTCATGAATTCCACTATTATTTCATTGGACATCCCATCCTCCATCTTTTTCTGAAAGTAAGGTTTTATCTTTTCTGGATCCATATGTACTGCGGGCATGTCATACTTTGTCATCAGCTTGAGATATCGAGCACATTCCACCATAATTTCCTTGATCCATTTGATATCTGGATCCACCTTACTCTTTTCTCCAACCTTTCTTTCCTGTTGTCAAATCCTGCCTCCACACATCCATCAACCAGTGGTCGTTCCTTTTGAATGTAAGCTCCTTTTCCCATGTGGCTTTTGGCAACTGGAGAATGGCCTCAATCTTTAGATAGGTGGAGTCATATGTTGCAGGGAAGTCGGTGTAGAGCTTCTTCGTGCTCTCGAGAGATTGTTGTAGGTCCAAGAACTTGTTGGTTGTTCGAACAACCTGACTAATACCCATGTTCCCGACATACAAGACTTGTCAGAACCAGCTCTCTGTAGTCTTGTCCAAGTTCTTTCTTCTCTCCAACTTGTCAATTTTTTCTTTGGACAACAATTGGGGTGGAGCTGTAGATGTGGTAGGCAGGTCATCCACTAAGGACCATTGTTAGATGTAATCCATCAAGGTGGCTACTTGTGCCTTAAGCTCATCCTTCAAAACCTTTTTTTGTTTTATCAGGTGCACCACTATAGCCACAGACTCCTCAAGATGCCCCACCTTTTGCTCTCTGGTAGCGGTTCCTAGATCAATGGTGGAGATGTTGTAGCTTATTCCCTCCCTTCCCACCACTAGTGTGGCTACTTGCACTGCTTGAGACCCAGAAGCATCCATCATTACCTTGGATCTGATCTTAGGATTCTTCTCTTTTCTAGTTGTGATCTGTGCTTAGGCTAGGATAGCCTCCAGCCTGACTCTTGGGTCCTTTGGTGTGGGAGTTTTCTTTTCAAGCTGTCTCTCCAGCCATTTGGGCATAGCAGAATTTTCTTGAGGTGATCCATGATCACCTTCGCCCTCTTCAGCCAAGACCTCTATTTTCTTATCTCTTGGGGCCCTTTCTTCCATCTTAGCAGCATCTCCTTCTTCTTCATCAGAGTTCTAGATGAACACAAGGCATTTGATGGGAGGCTTGGTAGGTAATTATTTTCGAGGACTTTCTTCTTTCTCAATTTCCTTCCCCTTCTTTTCTCTAGTTTGCTACCTCGTGCACGTGCTCCTTGGGTTGTTCAATTTCGAGGTTTTTGACAGTTTGAGCCTCACCCTCTGACTTATCTTCTCTTTCCTTGTCTTCTTGTTGATGTCCCTCTTCTCTAAGAGGTGACCTTTCTGCCTCTTCCTCAGTGCCCTTCAGTTGACGGGCCATCTCTTCTTCAAGACTGTCATCGAAGGTTTGCATGATGACCCTAGCACCAACATCCTCCTCCTTATCTCTGCTTTTCGAAGAGTCTGTTCCTTCCTCTTCGTAGGCCACCTTGTCAATTGTTCGGTGCTCATACTCCAGGTGTTCGTGGTATTCATCGGCTTCCTCCTCAAATGGCTTCGAGGTTTCTTTCTCCCATCTCTCCCACTCCTCAAAAATCAACATGGTGGCCTCTATAGCCGGTGGTCCTTCCGGAGGCTTTGAAGGTTTAGCAGTAGCGAGGACCTGCGCCAGGGATGCTTGAAGAGTGGGGTCCATAAGGATCTGGGAGAGCTCGGAAGGGAGATTTTGCATATGTTTCGAGAAGGCCTCAGGTAAGGCAGAAACGAGTATTGGTGTTGTCACCGTAGCTAAATGGAGTGATGTGGTGGGCGACATGGCAGCGGAGGAAGGAGGAGTAGTCATGGTGGAGGAGGAGTCAATCACTATTACATGCTCGACCGGAGGTGAAGGGGAAAGATGGACTGAGATGTCTACTGTCGACGGGGATGTGGCAACCATGGCCAGGGAGGCAGATGATGGGGCAGTCAAGACAAGGGGAGCCAAAAGGTCTAGTTGATCCTTCCCCTTTTTCTTCTTCCTCTTGGATTACGGGTTGCTCCGTGGTGCCCCCTATTTGCTTAAGTCTTTTAGAGGGTGAGCCCCTTGGATCTTTCCTTGTATATACTTTTGGATCCGGAGATTGCTCCATTTCCATTTATTTCCTCTTCTTAGATCTGGTGATTGGAGGAGATTTGGATGTCCCTCCCATTGAATTTGTGGCGGCGACATCCTCGGTGGTATTGGGCTCACTTTTTAGCCCTTCATATGTCAGGATCACCCCTTGCTATTTCAATCGGGCCACCTGTCCATTTACCCATTCCTTGGTACAGGCCAAGATCATCTTGGTTATAATTTCGAGATCATTGACCTCCTATTCATCCCAGTCTATTGTTGGTAGCAGCAAGTTGGCAACTGCAGGGTATATGGGGTCCATTACGGTGCTTTCATCCTCTTCGACTTGATCTGGTATGGGAAATGGTTGCACCCTTCTTATGAAGTACGTAGTCATCAGCATGTAGTGCCTTGCACGCACTTCCTTGTCATCCTGACAATCTCTCCAAAAGTCCTCAATGTGGTGCAGATGAGCGAACCCCAGCCCCAGTGCTTTTCTTATATGCCCATATGGGTCCATTCATGGGTGAGCAGTGTATAGGTGGAAATGATAATCGTTCAATTCTTTCTCAGAATTCTCAGTGCATTGCGAAGTTTGTAATTTATACATTCCTTGGCCGAAAGTTAAGGGATAGGAGATCCCTGCCAAGTGTTTGCTGCTGAAGACAGACTGTATGTGTTGGAGTTGCCGAGAAAGTTCTAATAAGATGATCCGGTCGTTGGGTACCAAGGTAGCTTATTTGGCCTTTCTGTGAAGCCCTGGGTGCGAATGTATGTGAACTTTGGGTATTGAATGAAAAGGAAGGCGTATTGCTTCAAGAATTCCCGAACACTATGAGAAACCCTTCTCTTGAAATCACCTACAATCACTCTAATGATATGGCCAATGAAGATGTTGTTTACCCTGCAATACTCCTTGAAATTCTGGTACTGGAGCTAGGGGTACCTGTCATAGACCTTCAATTTTTTGACCCTGCTCCTCATTGGGTGCCACAAACAACCCATTGTACTGCCTTTGGTCTGCCAAGGAGTAGACCAAATAGGAGGTCATGTAGAACTTGGAGCTTTTCTTCACACCGATGAATTGCTCATGGAAGTAGTCGCTTATTATGCCTCCCCAAGAGAACGAGGATTTTGTGGTGACGTCCTCATTCCCGCGGAGGATCTATTCAACAAAGTACACCATCCACTCCTAAAAGAAAGTAGCAGTAGGGAGACCCATCACCCTGCTCAACATAGTGACTAAGTCATGGTAATCTTTATGAAAATCACTACAGAAGAGTTCCTGATGAACCTTTGCAGCGCTGCCCGGAGGTCAAGAAAGCGGGCGCAGTTTTCTCTTTTAGACCGGCGGGGATGGGATGGAGTCCTAGATGGCAGAGTTCGGTGAGGGCAAGGACACTGAAGTTTAACGTTTGGAAAAATCACGGCAAAAGGTAGGTCGAGACCTGGGAGGTGGGATGACATTGCAGGTTCGCCATTTGAAATGGCAAAAACACCACAGAAGTCTACGGACGGAAGTCCGAAGATTGGGACCCGGGGTCATGATGGGCATGAGGTTTGAGTTTCATGTCGGTCGGTGAGTTGCAAGGTGGGATCTGGGGCTCAGGCGAACGAGGTTCGCCAGCCATTTTGGAACGGCGAAAGCCTCGCAGAGTTCTAGACGCAGAAGTCTAGGGGCGCAAGCCCATGAGGTCAAAATGGAGGTCAATTTTTAGATTTTGAGGTTTCAAGCCCAGCGGTGAACAGATGTCGGAAGCCCGAGGAGCTAGGTCTGGGAGAGGCTGCGGCCGTTTCAAAAGGTTGGTTATTTTGATAAGTCCCGCTAGTGAAAGAAGGTTCTGAGCCCGGGAGATGCGAATGCCCCTGAGTGAAGAATGGCCGCGTGCGGGTTAAGTTCTGGATCGATCCTATGGGACGTGGAGGAGGTTTCTTGAAGATTCTAAAATATGGGTTTTAGGCGTTTCATTAAGTGTTATCAATTAAATGTGTTCTTAACCCATGTTGTTCATTGTTTTAGGCATTAAAATCATGAAAAAAATGTCGGGAGAGTGGACAACAAACCTACCTTAGAAACCCGATGAGGCAAGGCGTGAAATCCACTAAGGGTCAGCAAATGACGATAATGGGTGCGAGGGTGACAATTGATGAAGGAAGTGGACTCCTCTGGCAAGCTGTCTGATCTCTTTGGAAAACTTGACAAATGAAAATGACAGGTTGGGATCCAATATTTATACCCCCTACCATTAATGGCCTCATTAAATGCAAGTATGAAAAACAATATGGGTTGTGGATTTGAACTCGCGGATGGCAGCGGGAGGTCTGGGGTCCGGGGGCCGGAAAGACGATAGGCGACAACCATTTAAAATTCATTTTGCAAACTGACGACCAAGAGGATCCCAGGACCCGGAGGGCGAAGTTTTGCCGAAGGTTTTCCATTTTGGAATTTGAGTTCGAAAACCACCGGCGGTGAAGGGGAACTCGGGGCCCGGAGGGTAGAGTTTCGTCAGTGATTTGTCGTTAGGAACGACGAAGTCCCCACAGAGTTCTGGGAGTGGAAGTCCAGAGGGTTGAGCCCGGATGGGGCAAACGTAGCCAAGGAATTTTGCAAGTTTCACTAGATGGAAAACAGCGAGCCAGGTCCTGGGGCTTGGGAAGGTGGAAGCCTACCGCCGTTCGGAACGACGATCACAAGGGGGAAACCCAGCCAGGGAAACCCGGTGGGGCAGGCCCGGCAAGCTCCAAGGCCGCTAGCAGAGGAAAACTGCCAGGGAGACTCTGTAAGGCACCAGGACTTGACAAAATTGAAGGGGAGAAGCACGGTCAACTCAAGATGAGACCTTGGAGGTACATTGACCACCCAGGACACTAAAGCAAGGGCACACAAAATGAGGCGACGACAAAAACGACCCGACAAGATGCAAGAAAAAGAGGGTCCCCGTTCTGAACGAGGTATGTGTGTCAAGGGCACAAAACCAACTAGAAAAAGAAAGCTACAGAAAGATATACATGGAGAACTAGCAACCGAATAGTAGCGAAGCTACAACAACACAAGGTTAAATAGGGAACCTTAACCCAAAATAAGACAAGAACAAGAATTAGAGCCCAATCAAAATAGAAGCACTGCTTGAGACAATCAGGGAACAAAACATGTCAAAAGAACTATCTGAAACCATTAGGCAACCATCATCCTGTAAAATCCAGATTGCAACAAAACACTTAATAGCAAAACCCAAAAGATCCAAACTCCCCACCTCAATAGGGAAGTTAGAGATAAGATCTAAACCCTGCAGAGCAACATCCTTCACATAGAACCAGTTCACTTGAACAACCAACCCAACTTCTACCTCAATAAGAGAGGGCTCCCCTCTATAGTAGAGGATGAGAAGAAAATCACTTCTACTAGAGAGAGAGCTTCCCACTAGGACCACACCACCCCTATCCACCTCAATAGGAGAGGTCTCCACCTCAAAGGGAGTAGTTACCACCTCCATAGAAGACACCATCATGAAGCTTGAAAGAAAGCAACAAACCTAGAAGAAAGGCATAAATCATCCTTTGGAACAACAACAAACTAGAGTATGGAAGGAGAGAAAGAACACTTCTCAGCTAGAATCCAAGAAAGAGGAGTCCATTGAGCTAGAAGCATAAACATTTATAAAAGCTCAGTAGCCTAGGCCAAAAAGATGAAGGAAAAAAGCCACCCAGCACATCGCAAAACAAAATACTGCAACAATAGGAACACCAACGAACCAAATTGCACCAACACCACCAAAGTAACCAGGGTCTCCACCTCAAAAACAAAGAAAGTAGAAGCACCCTTAAAATCCATGAAAAATTGGGTCTTAAAATAAATCTTTGTATGCAAACCAGTCTAGAGAGCACTCCAAGAGAACTGAAGAAGGAATCCCTCCTGAATATAAACAAACCCCTTCCATAAAATAAGCATTAAGAAGTAAACAGGGCTCCAAACCATCCAAACTGAGAGGGGGAAACCACTTCCCTCAAGATAAATACTTCCAAAAAAAGTGTGGAGGAACCAAAACCACTCCACAATAGCCTCCAAAGCATGATGAACATTAAATCCCAACCTCTTGAGGCTCACCAATCCCATGACAACCAAGGGCTTCCAGGGGAATTGTGAAAGCATAACACAAGAGGGTAAAAGCCCACCCCACAAAAAATGGACTCCCAAGAAGAATAAATCCACTAAAAATACCACCGTTTGAGAGTCACAAAGAGCAAGAGATAACAAACCAGCATAAGCTAGTCGCACCTAAAAGAGGTTTTAGAAGCTTCAGAACCATATGAATCACAGGAGGGGCATGAGCATCTAGCACCAACCAACACCCATCCATCGCAGGAAAAGGTAGATAGAGCCCAAGAAAAATTCATGCCATTAGGAAAATCCAAACCGCTTTGAGAACCGACACAGGAGAGAGAACAAGCCCGGTTCGCAATAGACTTACCTAGCTTGAGCACAACAAGAGCCTTTGTCCACCAAAAAAAATTCCAAGAGAAACCTTCAACAGAAATAGCCAATCTAATCAAGCCCAGGGAAAAATAGAACGTGCAAATATAGGAAAAAATGAATCTACATCATCATCCTCAGACTCATCTCCATCACCATAGGACGAATTCAAAACTTCAGCTCTATTCCTCTTCCCTCAGGTTCATGTTCACCATGCAGGTTCTATTTTAGGGCAAGAGATACATCTAAAACAAGTCAAATTTGTTCAACATGGGATTCATTTTGTTGACTATCAACCTGATAACAAGGTATATCAATATAGTCACCTAATAATTGCTACCACCCTACATCTTCATGTAGTTCCACATTCACGTGGATGGAAAAAATGGAGACTAGATAGTGATGATCATAAAAAAAAATTACATGTTATTGAAGAGCGAGCTGAACCAGAATGTTTGAGTTAGATTATATCCATGATTTTCAAGTTCACTTTTACATGTATAAACTCATATGCAATACTTGTTCAATCTAGTGAAGCTTTTGAAACTCATTTTTCCTAAATTCCCTATCATCTATTTCCAATTGAATTTGTGAACCTAGGGAAACTTTTTAAAATCATTTTGTGTAAATTCCAATTATATGCACATATTTGTTCCATGAAATTATTAAGATCATGAATCTTTGATTTCATTTGAAAGTCCAACTACACTTATAGCATCATCTCTCACTTTTTTTGCTTGCATGTAAACTCATATATATGCTTTCAATACTTGTTTGAAACCTAGTGAAGTTTTTTAAAATTGTTTTGCCTAAATTACAATTATATACAGTATATTTGTTCCATGGAATTCTCAAGTTCAAGAATCATTGATTTCATTTGAAATTTCAACTCCACTTATAGCTAGAAAAGTTATTATAGAGGGGGAGACAATTCTATAAAGAGAGAGGTATATATACTAGCACTCGCACGTAATGGAGGTTCAAGGAATACGCCAATAGAAAACTAAATGTATGTTAATATGTTAGAGAGTATGTGTTTTGGATGTGCTGCAAATTATAATTGCATGTGGTGTAATTAAATAGTTAATAATATGTGTTAAATAATGGAATAAAATAAATTTAGACATATCTATATTTTTTCTTTAAAGAAATTAAATATTATCTAATTATAAAATATTTGTACATAGATTGACAAAAAATACTGCAAATGGAAATAGAATGTTCCCATCCAATTTTCAAATCAATATTTATATGACTTCTATGTGAAAAGTGAGATTTTGGAGGCTTTTACATAATATTTAAAGGATTTTACCATTAAATGCAGTTGGTTTACCATTAAATGGTAGATGAAACTTGTTTTCCAATGACTCAATAGTGGTTTGTAGGCATGAGACTTATTTCAGCCTCAAATCTCATAATATATGTAGCCTATTGGCTAATAAAGAGAGAAAAACTCAAAAGATAGAGAATGAGAGAAGGAGAAAAATTAAGATAGATAGATATCGAGAGAGAGAGATGGGGATAAAGATTGAAAGAGAAAGGAATAGACAAAGAAAGAGAGCATGAGAGAGAAATATAAGAGTGTATAGGAGTGAATTTGTACCCTTTATGCAAATTTCCCTTTTTCCTTTCTCCACTTTAGAAAACCAAATTTAGAGGCTAAATTCCACATAAGCCCACACCTCCATTCCACTTGGTGCCTGTTTTGAGCATTGGCAGAGGAATTTTTGTCGGGGACACCCGCACGGCGTAGAGACGTTCATGCAGCGCACTTATGTCCCTGGCAGAATCTTGTGGCTGGAACTTGCAGAGGCATTACACTTCTCATTGGTAGTCAACTTGTAATGCCCTCTTCGGTTGACTGACCCAAATATGGCTGTTTTCTTCATCTTTCCTTCAAATTCTCTCTTTCTACATGCATTGCTTCTTCTTAGATTTCAACTCAACTACTTTACACTCTCTTTCACTTATTTTTTCATTCCCAAGCACTTTTAGCAACACTTTTGCACTCCATAGTAGCAACAACTTCACTCCATCAATTTAGTAGAACAAGTGTGGGACAACACCATTGCAGCAGAGGCTCGAGTACTCTCATTTTATCCCCCATTATCCTTGAGTGCTCTTGGTGGATGTGGTAAGATTCCCACTCCTCTCCTCTATTACTTGGCTGAGTAAGCACATTTACTATTTTGTAGTGTTTTAGTGTTCTTTACTCCATTTCCTTCTTTATCATACTTTTTCTCCATTGTTGCAAACTTGGTTGTCCATGGAGGTGGAAACACCAAAGCAGGGGTCTGACTGAGGCATACCCCTTAACAACCCCAACCAAATTTTCCTCTTCTTTATGTGTAGGTGGACATGCTTCTGGGAGCTAGCTGGCGAACAAATTCCTTTGTGAGATCATTCTTACCACCCTAACTCTTGTGTATTTACTTTATCATATTAGAGCATATCTTGTCTACTTAATAGCATTGTTTTTCCCATTTGGAAGTAGCTAGTTGGGTCGTTAGTCTATTTTCTAGAGTTCAACCTTGTCTCTTTAGTCCTCTAGTTGTATGGATGCCAGTGCACTTGAGAGATGCCAATGCACCATTCTGTCATCCCGGGACCATACTTTCATCCTCGGGAAGAGAGCTTCTTGAGGTGTAGTGTTGAACCCAAAGACTGGCTCGCCTAGCCCCATTTTGTATTTCGAGTCTATAAAGTGATTGAAGGACCTTATAGTCCTCATCATTCTCATCCCGTATTTCCTAACACCCCATTACACTGAGGTAAGTTAGGGAACCCTTCCACTCTTGGCTCTCCATGACCTGGGGCCTTGAATGTGGTTGGTTCCCCTCTCTTACATTTTTGGTGAACCCGACGTGAACCAATGTCTGTTCATCCATTGATGTTGAGGCTTCTCTTGTGTATTTTGTGACCATTGTATTCTTGAGTGTTGTGAAGGTTTATGAGCATCACAACCTAGTCCACAACTTCTAGGTATATTATTAGGAGAAGTATACGAAACCTCCCAATGGAAAGGACGAAGGTCACTACTATTTTCTCTACAGGCCTTTTCTCTAGTCCAACCATTATTCTAGTTGTGCAGGAGCAGTTGTTACCAGGTAGGATTCTCTGACAAGACTGATCACGTCCCCACTCCTCCTGCATCCCCTACACCATCGTCATTGGATGAGTATGAGGCTATTCAAATCCCTTCAGAATATGTATCCACCCTTAGCAAAGGGTTGGGTACCTTATAAAATCACTTAGAAAGGAACTCAAAGATGGCCAGGGCCGCTTGGGTCATTAGTGAATTAAAGTATATGATTGGAAAAAACCAAATAGGCTTGGAACTCCTGGCTAGTCTTACTAGTCTGAAAAAAGTGTGTGCTCCTTCAAACATTCCTAGCATTATGCGAGAAGCCAATTTTCAAGATTATGAGGGACACTTAGGAGTATCGATGCCTCCCACATCTATCTACATGGCCGATGTGGTCCCTTCTATTAGCATCCATTTTGTCTCCAAAAAACCTGAAACTATCAAAGTAAACAAGGTCCCTTTTGGCTTTAGCTTCACCCCTCCTGTCACCTTTAGTGGAGGTGGTTCTGTTGGAAGTGGTTTTGGTGGAGGACATGGTGGTGGCTCTAGAAGTGAAGGTGGTTCCAGCGGAGGCCCTATTGGTGGCGGTGGATTTGGTAGTGGTTCTGGTGGAGGTCACACCACCGGCGGTTCTAGAGGTGGCTTTGGTGGTGGTTCTAGAGGAGGTTCCTCTAGCCCTCTATCTTATAATGACCTTATTTTGAGCACCCTTCTTCATAATATGGGAAAGATGTAGAGCCAGTTGGTGAGTCTCTCCCAAGCATCTACCTAGCCTATCTTCCAGCCCTCCTTCTGAAATAGCCCGTTGTCGGTTGTAATTTTGAACACTCCCGTCCCTTAAGGAATGGAGATCCCTAAATTTGAAAAATATGGTGGCAAAGGGGACCCACAGACACATATGTCCACCTTTAATTCCTTTTGCACATATTTCTTCCACCATGATGCATTAATGGAGAAACTGTTTCCCCGATCACTCAATTATACAACACTAGAATGGTACTATTCTTTGCGTAACAATTCCATTTTCTCATTTGATCAACTTGTAAATCAATTCCTTAGACAATTTCAAGCTAATATCAGGCTGAAGATGACCTTCTTGGATCTTGTTTGATGTAAACAAGGAGACAATGAAAAAATCTCTGATTTCATAGCTCGCTATCAAGCACTCCTTTCACAAATCTCATATCAACTGCCTAATTCTGATGTACAAAAGGTATTCATAGGGAACTTACAAAGGCCTTAGCAAGAGAAGTTCACCCTTATGAAGTACCCTTCTTTCACATATTTGTGTGCAGCCCTACGAGAATACCAACAGACGGTTGTTCAATTTAGGGGACCCTCCTCGTGCTCCCATTTTGAGGGAAAGTCCATCATATCAATCTCTGGGAAAGGTAAGGATGTTACAAATATAGTAGCCGATGTTGATGAAAATGGCCTTAGACGTAACCCAAAGTTCATAAAGTTATCAGAATCTTATTCTTCTATCTTACAGAAGTTGTTGAAGGATCAAATCGTAACCTTATCGAGTCCTAAGCCTCTTAAGGAGCCTTAACCTAATTGGTATGATGGAAGTACTTATTGTCAGTACCATCAAGTTAATGACATGATACTGAATTCTATATGCAACCGCGTCATGAGATATAGAACCACATCAAGGATAGTAACATTCATCTCGATGGGAGTAAACAAAATTCTAACAAACCAGTTGTGAAATCTAATAGTGAATTGCAGATATACACATACCCATTTGCATCACACTCTGCTAACATGGTTATCGATCACACTGATTCTATTACTCAAATCAAGGCCTATGTTAACATGGTCACAGCGACTTCTACTTCTCAACCTGCTCTTCCTACTCTTGTACATGAATTCGTTCCTCTGTAAGAGACGGTTGTAGTGGACATTCCCATGGTTGAGCAAGAGTCTTCTGTTCCTTTGAATCCTTCAACCTCTAGTTCAAAGAGTCAAAGAAACATCCTTGTGCGTAAGTGCAAGCACCAGAGAAAGGCTCTTCTGGCTGAACAGGTTGCCTAATAGAGGAAGGAAGAAGAGATGACTGCCACTGCTTTAGGGCCTCCTGCAGTGTCATCCTCTCCCCTTCCCTTTGCTTCCCTTCAGTCTAGTTTTGCGTTTTGCTTCTAACTTCGATTGCGAGTATGAATGCACCTAACCCCAAGGGGGAATAGGTTTTCATCACTCTTTCGGTGGAGCTGCCTTTGTTGATGTCTGTTCTAGATGTCCCACCTTTCTTGAAGCCCATAGATATGGCTAACACCTCGGTCGTATCTACTACGGTTCTTTCCTCCTCTTTCTCTGCACCTCTATTGTGGGGAGTTTGCCTCCTCCAATGAAGAAAAAGGTGGAGTGTGGTCCATCTAGCAACAAAGGACATAAGAAGATCCCACCTTCTCCAAAAAGTGGCACCACGCTGACTTGTTCTGTCCTAGTGATGGAACTAGTCTAGGCTTCCCCTGAGTTCATCACAACTATTGAGTCATTTGGCGAGCCTAGTGGTGAATCTTGAGTGCAACCTACCCCGTCCATTGAAGTTAAACACAATGCTCCTGTGGGGTTCATGTTTAACTCTATGGATCAAGTTCTGGCCTATTCAGTGATCTTTGCAAAATCGCTGACCCTAGCTCCACAAGAGCTCGACGAAGAAGACCTTGCGGGGCCCTCTTCCTTAGCCCTTATTGTGGGAGGGCTGGATGCTCCTCCTCTTAACATCCCACCATTGCAGGTTCATCCTCCTTCCCCCTACGATGATCTAGAGT
Source organism: Sequoia sempervirens (assembly GCA_007258455.2). Lineage (NCBI taxonomy): Eukaryota > Viridiplantae > Streptophyta > Pinopsida > Cupressales > Cupressaceae > Sequoia > Sequoia sempervirens. Next base: position 272,357,707 of record VDFB02105785.1, on the reverse strand, counting down.
AGGAAGCGGATGACCTCTTGGTCGATCAGTGTTACGAGCAAGCCTCTTCTTGATCTTTAGATTAGATGTGTGTGTGTGTGTGTTGTGACATGTTCCCCCATGATCGTGCTATGTGTTTCTAGATGACCCTTGTCACCCATGTTGGTGCTTGGATACAGGTGTGGTTTTAGTGTCGTAAACATTTTTCTATTTGTATCATCATTCTTCCATAATTGTGCTTGATTTTTGGAAAATTGGGGATGATGCAAAGTGTTGGGGGCATTTAGGCTTCCCTTCCATGTTGACCCAATTTTTTATTTTTACTTTGTTTTCTCGTGCATTCTTCAAATGGTTTGATATAGTAGGGGGTTGATGAAAATTCATTTATATACTATTACTATACATATTGTAGACATCCAAATTTGATTGCTCCCATACAATCAAATTTACCTCTTTATTCATCCATTCCATCAATATTAATTTATTTAATTAATATTACACTTCCTACCTAAGTTTCTTAAAGTATTTAATTTAACAATTAAATACTTTACCTTACACCTTTTTCCTCTCTAAATTAAATAAATACATCAATTTATTTAATTTAGTCATCTTAACCTTTTTGAATTAAAATTAATTTAAAATTATTCTTTTCTCTCTCCTTGTCACATCCTCCATAATCCCTCTCTAATCTGGATTAATTTAATTAATTCATGATTAAGATGTGCATAATCTTAATCGAGGATTAATGTCACATCCTCCTACATTTTCCACTTGCTTCTAATCTCTCATTAATTACTTTAATCAGGTATTTGCAACACCTTAATCAAAGTCATTAGCCACTTTTAGCACCCCTTTTTAGTCAACCTTTTCATTTTCCTTCTTAGCATTGACCCTCTTTCCCATGTGAATTTTTAATTCACATTTATTCATCCTAGGTCTCTCTCCTCCCCATGTGAATTTTTAATTCACATTTTATCCTTCAAGACTTCTAGTACATTTGACTTGTCACCTCATCCACATGAGACCAATTCCCACCTTTTGGAGACCCTCTCTTATCCATTAGATTCTCCTAAGAATGTGAATTTTTAATTCACATTTATTTCTCAACCACTTTCTCATTTCCATGATTTTTGAGGAATTCCAAAATTCCTCAAATGTCGCTTTCATTCTCACTTGGGGACAAGAAGTTCCTTTTTGAGGAAATGTTCTCACTCCCCAAGGTACTTGGAAGGTACTTGTCCTTCCTCGACATCATGTACTCTCCTCCCACATCACCTACACATCATCTCACCCTTAGCCACTTCACATTCCACATGTCAAAATGTGAGAGCTTGTGAGTCCTCAACTCACCTTAGCCCTTCATCTTGGCCTTGTTGGATAAATATCAACCATTGAATTCTCTAGAGAATTCAATTTCCTCTATAAATACCCCCTCCTCTAAGGTATTTTCAACACTTAGTCATTTTGCACCTACATGCTGTCATTTTGTTCACTCATTTTACAAGCATTTTCTCTCATCTAGCCATCCATTTTAGCCATTTGCATTTGCATCCCACCATATATTTAATCTTGCATTTAGCTACATCAATGTCCATCTAAGGAGCATACAAAGTAATCAAAATCAAGGGCCAACCAAAGAATTTCAACAACAAAGAAGGTATAATCGTCTTACAATCTTCATTTTAGATTATTTCTTTGTTTCATCATTCCTTAGGCTAATCTTTTTGAGGTGTTCTTTGTGTTTTTCCATTGCATTTTAGTTGTTTTTCATCATTAGAATAGGTAAAAATCAAAGGTTCACACATATATATATATATATTTATGAGTAGTTTTGACCCCAAAATATTAGGCTACCCATGTGTCGTTTGTTTGTGTTTTTCTCTTATGCTTTCTCTTTATCTTTCTCTCTTCTTTGCTTGAGTTGTCCCTCTCATGTGTGGCAATTTTTCTTCTACAACATTTTGACTTTCAGAAAATGCATTCGTTGCCAATGAATTCTTTCTTGAAAATATTCACAAACCTTTCTTCATAATCACATTCTCAACTTGGAACCCTAATGGAACATGTTTCCTTCATCATGGGTTTGTAAAGAAAGAAATTGAAAACCTTCCTCTAAATTGGGAACAACTTTTAACTTCCCCTCATGTGGGGGCATATTCTTCCATTCGAATTCCTTGATGAAGTGAACATCTTTCAAAAGGATAAAGGATCCCTTGATGATGGATCGATTTGAGAAAGAAAACATCTGCTTTCGAATTGTGCATCCCTTGAATGGACCCCTTCTTCACGACAAGTTCTTGAGGGACCCCTTTGAAAGTCTTCCAAATTGCTGACGGTCTGCACAATTTTTGACTTACTCGCCTACGTGGCCAATTTCTAACTTTGTGGAGTCCGTTTTCCTAGGTTCCTCCATGCAAGAGATCTTGGGGCATACCTCCCTATAGGTCTAAGGGTCTGTAGGGAACTTCCTTTGAGCTTCCTCCATGTGAGAGATCTTGGGGGTGGCTCCCCTGCAGGTTTGCGGATCTGTAGGGAACTTTCTTGAGCTTCCTCCATGCGAGAGATCTTGGGGGTGGCTCCCTTGTAGGTTTGCAGGCCTATAGGGTGCTTTCTTGGGTTTCCTTCATGTGAGAGATCTTGAAGGGCACCTTCCCTGCAGGTTTGTGGGTCTATAGGGCACTTTCATGGCTTCCTCCATGTGAGAGATCCTTGGGGATGCTTCCTGGGTATCATGTGAGAGTTCTTGGGGGACACCATCCTTGTAGGTCTGTAGGCTTGTAAGGTGCTTACTTAACGGGGCTTCCTTCATGTGAGAGATCTTTGGGGTTGCCTCCTTGTAGGTCTATGGGCCTATAAGATGCTTTCTTTCTTCATCTTCATAGTTCTGAGATGCTATGAAGTCCTTTGCTTGCCCTGCACCTACATGTTCGTCAGATAGTGGTATGCTTCCTTGACGGTTTAGGTATATATTTCTAACCCTATTATTCTCTGATCTACTTTACTGAAGCACTCATCAGTATTCGTGCTCACTAAAGTGGGGTAAAAATGTATAGGAGTGAATTTGCACCCCTTATGCAAATTCCACACAAGCTCTCTGCCTTCGTTCCACTTGGTGCCTGTTTTGAGCATTGGTAGAGGAATTTCTATCGGGGACGCCCACACAGTGCAAAAATTTCCACATGGTGAATATACATTCTTGGAAGATTCTTATGGATGGAACATACAAACGCATTACACTTCTCATTGGTAGTTGACTTGTAATGCCCTCTTTGGCTGATTGACTCGAATATGGCCATTTTCTTCATCTTTCCTTCAAATTCCCTCCTACATGCATTTCTTCTTCTAAGCTTTCAAGTCAACTTCTTCACACTCTCTTGCACTCACTTCTTGCATTCCCAAGCACTTTTAGCAACACTTTTTCACTCCATAGCAACAACAACTTCACTCCATCAATTCAATAGAGCGAGTGTGGGACAACACCATTGCAATAGAGGCTCAAATACTCTCATTTCCTCCCCCATTAGCCTTGAGTGATCTTGGTGGAGGTGGTAAGCTTCCCACTCCTCTCCTCTATTACTTGGTTGAGTAAGCACATTTACTATTTTGTAGTTTTTTAGTGTCCTTTACTTCATTTCCTTCTTTATCATAGTTTTTCTCCATTGTTGCAAACTTGGATGTCCATGGAGGTGGAAACACCAAAGTGGGGGTCTGACTGAAACAAACCCCTTAACAACCCAAACCAAGTTTTCCTCTTCTTTGTGTGTAGGTGGATGTGCTTCTGGGAGCTATCTAGCGAACAAATTCCTTTGTGAGATCATTATTGCCACCCTAACTCTAATTTATTTACTTTATCATATTAGAGCATATCTTGTCTACTTCATAGTGTTGTTTTGGCCCTTTGGAAGTAGCTGGCTAGGCTGTTTGTTTTCTAGAGTTCAACCTTGTCTCTTTAGTCCTCTGGTCATATGGACGCTATCACACTTGAGAGACGCTAGCATGTCACGTTATCATCTCGAGACTGGGCTTTCATCCTCAGGCAAAGAGCTTCCTAAGGTGTAGTGTTGAACCCAAAGACTAGCTTGCCTAACCCCATTCTGTATTTCGAGTCTGTAGAGTGATTGAAGGACCTTATAGTCCTCATCATTCTCATCCCGCATTTCCTAACACCCTGTTAAGCAGAGGTAAGTTAGGGCAGCCTTCCACTCTTGGCTCTTTGTGACCTGGGGCCTTGAACATGGTTGGTTCCCCTCTCTTACAAATAGATACATGGGAAAAGAGAGATAGAAAATGGAAACTAACTTTTGATTGGTCATTTCATGTCAACAATCCAAGGATGACATGTGTCCTTGGGGAGTTATGCTCAAGGTAGCATGTCATTTGATTAAGGATGTGATAATTCACCTTTAAGACCTCTTCAATGTACCCATTGCACACTTAAGAAGACAAACATATAGAGAGAGAAATAGAGAAGAGAAAGGAAGAGAAAAGGGAGAGGGATATAGAGATAATATATAGATAGGAGGAGAGAGAAAAAATAGAAAGAGAGCAAGAGGGAGAAAAATGAGACAGAGGCGGAGAAAGAGATGAAGATAGATAAAGAGGGGAACAAAGATAGAAATAAAGGGATAAA
>VDFB02105785.1:272303912-272352998 GCA_007258455.2 Sequoia sempervirens | reverse complement strand
GACATTGCATCAATGTTCTTGGGGGTACTACTAGTTTTTGTTTGTGCTATCCTTAATTTATGCATTTCATGTTTTGCATCACATAATTGAGTTCATTAGGTATTAATTTTTTATCTCTTAAAATAACCAATCAATCATTTTTGTCATTTTCTATCATAAGAAAATAGTAGATCCTACCCAATAGGGTTGACTACCTCAAGGTTGAAAGTAAATTCTATCCTTGGGAGATCTCTTTTTCTAATGAAAATAGAGAAGGTGTAAGTGTGTTTAAACCCCCACATACTCACATCACAACCACACTTACCTTTTTCTATGTTTCATTTTGGTGAACCTGACATTATTACACTATAAACTTTTTGATTTGGTAGTCTTTTCAAACCCTAAATCTAGATTTTTCATTGCATTAGTTTATTTTGAATTTCATTAAGGGTTTCAAAATTGCATTTTGCATCATTTCAATTCACAAAAATCCAAAAATATTACATAAATCTTACATGCATTTTGCCAGTTAGTTGGATGAAGATTGTTTTTCAGTCATTTAGATCAATATTTCAGTTAAATTTGCATTCAAAAAGTTGTCATTTTGTTCACTTTTTGTTGGGAATAGGATGCTATTTAATTTCAATCCTAAAAATTATTTCATGTATCTCCTAAGTCCTTGGAAAGTGTTCCCCAACACTAGGATTAGAAAGAAATTAAATTTGAATGAAATGAACATGTTAATTGACATTTGTAATTAATCTTAAATGATAGGAACATGTGAGGGCATCCAAGAAGATCTCCTACAAAATAGGAGCACATGGGGCGCCCACATGGGAGGTGGGACACACCTTGTTTTAGTTAACTATTTGGTGAATTAATAACTCTTATGTAATGTGTGTCTTGTTCCTACAAAGTAGGGATTGATATTTACAATGTATGTGGATTGGCACTATCAGTTCAGTTTAGTTCAGTTATGGTCTAGTTATCTTCAGTTAGTTTGAGTTGCATGTTAGTTGACTTCAGTTGACTTCAGTTGTATGACTAATGACTTCAATTGCATGACAGATAACAAGTTGATGCTTTCAGTTAATAGGGGGTGATCAATCATGCATGATGTTTGCATGAATTGATGGAGAGATATGTTTTAGTTAACAGAGATTGACTTGGACCCACCTTGGGCACCCAAGTTGGCATCTTGGAGTTAACACTTTTACATGATAAGATATTTTATAAGGCTGAGTTAAGTGGGCCCATTCTTGAGTGCCAACTTTGAGGATAAGCTTAAAAGATATCTTTAGAATCAACGTTGAGTTATGACTTCAGTTTGGGATGCCCAAATGGATGAAGGACTTGTTTTGACATATTCTTCACTGTAGAACTCTACTTGCAAAGAAATGCATGGGTTTTGTGAGATAAGCATTGTGCTTTGTAATTGTAAACTCTTTGGAGTTTACAAGGCTCAATTATTGCCTATTTATTGCAGCAAGTTGAAGAGAGATTATCAGATTTTATTGCAGGTTGTGAAGAAGAATTGTTGAAGGCAAAAGAAGCATCTCAAGAAAAGATTGGAATTATTGTAATCCTATTCTAATATTAAATAATACATTGATTCTTGGTGGAGTTTTTTCCTGAAAGGGTTTCTCCACGGTATATGTTGTGTAACTTATATCTTTCTTCTACAATCTTCTATCTACTTCTACAAATGGTAAAATGAATCTAAACAGATAATCATCCACAAAGAAATTGTAACAAAGAACACTTATTTAGATCTACAGTATATGGTTCACTCGGAGCTTTGGTAGGATAGGGTTATCTTCATGTGATTTGAAGAGGTTTTAACATCTTGTTTCATGGAGGACCCTTAGAGTCTTTGGTAAAGGTGTTATTGTTCTTCCTTTGGAGAGGATGTAGTTCTTTTTGGTTTTGAGTATTAATCATTTTCTTGGAGCTTCATGATTATGCAGGTTGCATTTGAAGTTGGCATGGATTGATTGGTGGGTGCTCATGGATACTAGAGAGATTTGGGTTAGGCTAGATATTTCTTATGTTAAGAGATATATGTTGGAATGGTTACTTATAAGAAAATATTTTTCAACAGTAAAGACCGAGAAGCCTACACCTAGAAACAGATGTGAGTCCATCATAGACCTAATGAGAAGGTTTTCTTTATTGAAAGCCTATATTGCTTGGTGTTGTAATGCATAAGACAATCTTGTATCCCACTCTTGGTCTACTCAGCAAGTAAAATGATCTAAGAGGTGTTGCCCGCCTAATTATTAGATGCATTATTAATATGTATCTTGACTTCTCTTATGCATTGTTGAGAAGTAGATGCATGATTTTATGTATTTCCATTATTATCCTTGCAATATTGAACTTGAGTTAGTTATGAGGATTTGGGTAGGAGAGGTACGTGAGATAGTTAGTGGCTTTGGGCATATTCCCTTTTGTTGTGGGAATTTTTGGCTAAGTTTTATCTACTTTCTGTGAGAGGTTTACATCTAAGTTCCGCCATGTTTCATTATAAGTTGAGTGGTTGATATCCTTTCAGTTTGGGAGTGTTGAAGGAGATCTTACTTTACACAGTTTGACACTATGATAGAGGAGTTAGCCACGTCATCTATGTGAAGTGCTATAGGAGGACTTGTTAATGTTGGGATCTTGTTTTCAAACTTGAAATTACCTGTGCAGTGGGAGTTCCAAAAGGTATATGTGATTTGTATGAGAGGGGCACCTATCTTGGACTAGTTACACTTTACTACAATGAGTTACTTCAGAGGTTTTTTATCACATGTCGATGTGTGTTTTTACCTTAGAGTCTTCTTTTGTAGGATGGTGGATATACAGGGACTTGTTTGTAGATTTGGGTTGCTATGTTGATAGCATGAAGTTCTACCTATGACAATTTTGGATGAGCTAGCAACTTGCTATGGTTGCTATTCCAATTTGGTATGAATGTGGTAGTCACTCAGAGTCTTTTGTTATCATTTTAATTTGATGCTTGTGCTCATGAATAGATTGGTGTAGGTTTCAATGACAAAAGAAATGGTTACAGAGACTTGGGAAAGGTATTGGTTCTTGGTGCAGGAAGGCCATTGGCCTCGAGTCCTGTACTTGATTTATAAGAATGATTCCTTGTTTAGAATAATTACAATGTATAATGTCAAGTGGGAGAATGTTGGGAATAGGATGTCATTTAATTGCAATCCTAAACATTATTTCATGTATCTCCTAAGTCCTTGGAAAGTGTTCCCCAACACTAGGATTAGAAAGAGATTAAATTCAAATGAAATGAACATGTTAATTGACATTTGTAATTAATCCTAAATGATAGGAACATGTGAGGGCATCCAAGAAGATCTCCTACAAAATAGGAGCACATGGGGAACCCACATGGGAGGTGGGACACACCTTGTTTCAGTTAACTTTTTGGTGAATTAATAACTCTTATGTAATGCATGTCTTGTTCCTATAAAGTAGGGATTGATATTTACATTGTATGTGGAGTGGCACTATCAGTTCAATTCAGTTAAGTTATGGTTCAATTATCTTCAATTAGTTTGAGTTGCATGTTAGTTGACTTCAGTTGACTTGAGTTGCATTACTAATGACTTCAATTGCATGACAGATAACAAGTTGATACTTTCAGTTAATAGGGGTTGATCAATCATGCATGATGTTTGCATGAATTGATGGAGATATATGTTTCAGTTAATAGAGATTGACTTGGACCCACCTTGGGTGCCCAAATTGGCATCTTGGAGTTAACACTTTTACATGATAAGATATTTTATAAGGCTGAGTTAAGTGGGCCCATTCTTGAGTGCCAACTTTGAGGATAAGCTTAGAAGATATCTTTGGAATCAACGTTGAGTTATGACTTTAGTTTGGGATGCCCAAATGGATGGACTTGTTTTGACATTGTTCTCCACTGTAGAACTCTACTTGCAAAGAATAGGCATGGGTTTTGTGAGATAAGTATTGTTCTTTGTAATTGTAAACTCTTTGGAGTTTACAAGGCTCAATTATTGTCTATTTATTGCAACAAGATGAAGAGAGTTTATCAGATTTTATTGCAGGTTGTGAAGAAGAATTGTTGAAGACAAAAGAAGCATCTCAAGCAAGGATTGGAATTATTGTAATCTTATTCTAAGATTAAATAATACATTGATTCTTGGTGGAGTTTTTTCTCGAAAGGGTTTCTCCACGGTATATTTTGTGTAACTTCTATCTTCTAGTCTTATTCTTCTACAATCTTTTGTCTACTTCTACAAATGGTAAAATGAATCTAAATAGATAATCGCCCACAAAGAAATTGTAACAAAGAACACTTATTTAGATATACAGCATAATAGTTTTACAAGTTTTAAAGCTACATAAAATTACCTCCATTTTTCAACATTTTTGTCACTAGTTTAATTTTCATTTAGACACCAGAATTTGGAAAATTTTGACACAAAAAATAATAGTCTACAACCTGAAACAGAGAACACAAACAATAACTCATAATTTTCATTTTTTACACTGGTACATTTTGACCAATTTTTCGACAACAGTCCGTCAGAATTTTGATGGCCTTTCGTCGCTATTATTTCATCAAAATTTTGACGACATTTGAAATGTCGAAATTCTGACCTGACATTCGTCGAAAAATTGGTCAAAATGTACCAGTGTCATTTTTCAAAACCTTGAGCAAGGACTCATTCGCCCTTGGTTGAATTTGTCCCTATATAGGTGTCCTAACAATTGTCTAGATGCATTTTTGTCTTTGTGTTTTCCTTTTGTTTATGTTGTTAAATTTGCTTTCAAATTAGGAAAAACAGTTATTGTATGTGCAAGAAAAGTGTCATTTTGCTTGATTTATTACACATAAATGTTGTTGCATTTCAAATCTGTAGAACGATTATTACATCATGTTTTCATTGCAAAAATCTCTTGTTATCATACTTCATATTCTATTTTTAGATCTTGTTGAATACTCTAGGAAATTGTTGTTAAGCATACGAATATGAAGTCCTTTCCCCTCTTTTCTTATTTTTCATTATCTCTCCTATATGTAAGGTTAGCTTAGTGAAAGAGAATACAATATTGGACAATCACGACAATCACATTTGTGCTTCTCCCAATATCTTTCCTATCTATGAAGAAGACATTTTGGTGTTAGAAGATCCAAGAGCCATGAGAATCCTATTTGTTTCTCTTCCCTTACCTCTCTTACTTGGGAATACATTATTAGACAAGGGGATTTAATCATAGCTAATCATGACAATCATAGTTTCCCTTCTCCCAATATCTCTCCTATTTGTGAAGAAGATATTTTGGTGTTAGAAGATCCACTCATTAAGAATCATGAGAATCTTGTTTCTCCCTCTCCCAATGCTTCTCCCACTTGGGAAGATATTGTTGAACAAGAATATGCAACCATTGATAAGAAAGAAAATCATAGTTGTTCTTCTCTAGATACCTCCCCTACTTGTGATGAATTTATCTTAGAATATCCAACCATTGAATGTCCTGAAAATCTTGTTTGTTCCTCTCCTAAAAAATCTCTTATTAGGGAAGATATCATGGTGCAAGAGGATGATAGCATTGATACATGTCTTTCAAACAATAGTAACGTGGCATCCTTAGATGAAGAATATTAGGTGAAATTAGACTCCCCTCACTAGAAGATCATAAAAATGAGGATAAATATGTTGAGGTTGTGAACATTAGATCTCCCTTGATTCTAGGACCTCCAAAAACTCCTTTTGGACCTCCCAAGAGTCCTCTAATAATTTGACCACCTAAGATTCATTTTGAACCTCCTAAGATTCCTTTAATTATTGGACCTCCTGAGCCTCAACTTACCCTCTATCCGCCCTCACAACAACCACAAGTACAAAACACACATGTGCTTATCCTAGGACCACCTAAAAACAAGCCACTTCTTCCAGGTGATATCTTGAATTTTGCATGGCAACATTGTAGTAACAATGTTTCCTAGCAACCGAGTTATAATACTATCGCTCACACATATAAAACTAGACACAATCAACAACCAAGAAAAACTCCAACCACCATTCCCTTGCCTCAACCATATCTCCCACCCACACCTAATATCCAACAACATAGTGGTAAAGAATATGACCTTGTAGAACAACTTCGTAACACTCCTGCTAATATTTCCTTGTGGGATTTGATTCAAGCATCCCCCATTTATCATGGCATGCTTCAAAATTATTTACAAGTTTCTATCCCTCCAAGTACATAACCAAATGATGTATCATCCCTAATTCAAGGTATGAACTCAGTCAACTTAGACATTACCTTTCATCAAGATGAGTTACCTCCATTAGAAGTGCAAAAACAAAATGAGGCTTTGATGATAGTGGCTATTATTAATCACTGTGGCATAAGGCATACCCTCATTGATAATGGTTTAGCACTTAATATTTGTAGTGTAAGCCTTCTTGAAAATATTGGAGTAGACAAGATTCAAATTCAACTAGATAATTTGTCCATTCGTGGATTTGATAATGTGGGAAAACAATCGCTTGGTGTGATAACATTACCTATTAAAGTTGGCAAGGTTACGTTGCAAACTACTATTCATGTCATGCCTCAAGAGCTCTCATACAATATTCTCTTAGGTAGACCTTGGATTCATGAAATGAATGCAATGTACCTTCAACGTTACATCGTCTAGTAAAGTACATTTACAACAAAAAAGTCCACAATCAAATTTGACCCACAATCATATCACATTTTTTTGCAAACTAAAACTAGAATGAAAAATCCTCAAGTACATTGACACCAAATACAAAAGTGGAACCTTTACAAGTTGAGGATAAGGATAAGTTCCTTTCACCCGTGACAATATTGTCAGAAGATGATTGGGGATCATTAGATTTCACACCTAAATTCGATGGGCAACCCAATATTATACAATCAAAGTCAAAAAAGGAGAAAGAAGTTGGCATAGTATCAACACAATCTGAGTCATCAATAGCATGTGATTCCAAAAAAATTATCAAATAAGAGGAAAACAACAATTATACATCCACATATGATGAGCATAATCATGAGAAACCACCAAATCTAAAGGAAATGGAAAAAAATTATGGGCGAGGTTATGAGCTTTTGAAACAACTTGGCTATAATGGAAAAGGATATGGTGTTAAATAACAAGGTATTTGTGTCCCTATAGAGCCTACCCTAGAAGAACAAACAAGAGGTCTTGGTTAGTGTCCTTCAAAAGAAATGAAAGCATCAAAGAAACCTTCACTCAATATCAATGTCATAACACAAAACACTCAGAAAAATATTTCTTCATCTTCAAACACATGTCTTAGTGATGATTGGGGTTCATTAGATTTTACACCCTCCTTTAAGGGAGAGTACAAAATCTCAGAATCTAGAGAGTCTTGTGTATGTATGACACCTTGTATTAAAAAAGAAATACCTTTGTCACAAAGGAAAGCAACATATTCTACCATTGATCAAGAGAGTACCTTGTTGAAGATTCTCCAATCTAGCTTGATATCTCTCCCTCCAAGAACACGAAATAAATTCTATAAAAAAATCTCATTTTGTGTATATCATTGAGTTCATGGTCATTCAACCAATGAATGTAAGGATTTGAGTAACAAAATTCAACATTTTAAGGATTGTGGTGCTCTTCCGTGTGTTGATGCACTTATTTCCTCTAATTGATAACAATTTTCATCCTATCATGTTGCTCATCACTATGTGGCATTGGTAGCTTTATGTGTCCTACTCATTGCCATTCATGGTGGTATAATTTTAAGTGCAACCATATTTATCTTGGAAGCAACATGATAGTCCTTGTTGGTTGTCTTTGTCTCTATGATTGGGAGCAAGGATAACTAGTTTTTGGGAGGTGTGCATTATTTTCAAGGATCCTCTCTTCCTCTCTTTCTACTTAAAATACCAACATAGCAAGTATGTTGACATTTTAAGTGGGGGCATTCCCCGATCATTGTTTGCATGTTACCTTCTTAGTGATTGTAGCATACATCTCCTAGGAAGTGTGACCACTACATTGGCATTATCTTATTTTATTAGCATTATTTCATTTTGGCATTAACATTCTAACATTTTTTGCTTCACTTTGTTTACAAAGGTTGAATTTAGTGTGACATTAGCATAGCATATTGATCATGTTGTGGTACCTTATCAAAGTTATCAGGGAGTAGAACTTTTGGTATGGTTGACGTATGGGAGCTTGTAGACCTAGCATGACTTCCCCATCGCTACTTGTTTTATGGGTACACACCTCGTGTATATCGGAATACACTAGACCTTGTGTGTTTCTCACTTGTTTGGGCTCACTTAGTGTATATTGGACTACACTTGTGAGTGTGTTTTCATGGCCACCTTGCATAACACAACTTGTTTTCCTATGGTTCCATGTGAGCGTGTTTTATGGACTTGGAATAATGCAACTTGATATTTCATCTTTTTCTTGCATTAATTTTGACATTGTATGATTATGTATCTTGCCTTGTCGCTTCATATCATGCATATGTGTGTGCCCCTTTGTGCTTATGTTGGCTTTCCATGGGATCTTGATCCTAGGGGCTTGGCCACCTCCTTGATCCATGTCATCCTATCCCATTACCATTTGTGCACTTGGACCCCTCTTGACGTATTTTTGTCTACTTTAGTGTGAGTCTAAGCATAAGTTCATACTCTCACTAAATTGGGGGCTAAATGTAGTGTAAAAAAATGTACTCTACATTTTCACACTATGTTTGGTCCCCTTAATTAACTGGACTTAATTAAGCTTCTAATGAGATAAATTATGCATTCCTAAGACATTATTTCCAGTTTTTGAAAGGGGAACCTATATTAAAGAAATTCCTACATTAATTTAAACATCTTGGAAATTGTGTGTCTTGGATTTAGTTCCTAGGACCCATTCTCCCAACGGAAAATGGGTCCTCCTTAAGTCCTAGGTCCCAACTTTTAATATGTTTTTGGTGGCATTTTAATGATTCAAATTTAAGTTTCAAATGTTGGCTTATGGAATCTATTTTTTGGAAAATTAGATAAATGCTTATAAATACAATTATTTTATCAATTCAACATTAATAATCAAGAGGCAACTTTCACAAGAGCAAATATTATTATCAAGAGCATTGAAGAGCAGATTTATCAAGCATCTACAGGAGCAATCAAGATCATATCATCATGTCAAAGTTTATTAATGTAGGAGCATCTGGGTGAACAGACAATCCTCATCACCCAAAAATATTTTTAGTTGGTTGCTTCAGTTTTGGTTTGCTTTGGCTCTTTTTTGGCCTTTCTCAGCATAGACATCGATCAGAATGGAAAGGATTAACCTTTGTCAACAATGGTGACCATTGATTTACATCTTGGGTCACAAGATGTCTTTACAGCACTCCGGCGAAGGTTATTTGTTCAGCTTGTAGTCTGACGGGAAAACCGCACCCCCATGGTGGTCTTTGGATAGGCTTGCGGTAGTGCAGAGGCATTGTTACCCCATGACCAGCAGTTAGAAGGCCTGCGGTGTTGTGGGATGAGCTAGGGAATATCGCTACCCCATGGAATTGTTGCATATCACTTGCAGTGTTGTGGTTGTGATTGATGATGGTCAGCTAATCGCTTCCTCGCGACAGTTAGTTTGGTAATTGGTGGGTTTGCGGTGTATCATTTTAGGCTGTCGATCTTCTCCTAGATGTGTGGCACGTATTGAACTGGAGTAACAAAATGCCAATGATCACGAACAAATTTTAACTAGAATGGAAATGAACAGTAGGGGGAGGAGGAAGAAGGAAAAATGAGAAGATCTGAGGAATGATCTAAGAGCTCGAGAGAAGGCAGCTTGAGAGAGGAGGAGTAGGAAATATGAAAAGGATAAGATCATGAAAGACCATCTAATATTTTTTTTATTGAATTAATGAAACCATTATTTTCTTACAATCGTATTTGGTTGAGTTGTTGAATTATTGTTATTAGTTTCATTTTATGGTTGAGTTGTTTTGCAAAGGGGAGAACCCTCTTGCATCAATTGGTATTAGAGTAGGTAATCTTGAGTGTGGAGAGTATCCACCAGGACCGTGGGTGAAGAGTTTGTGAAGAGTGAAGAAGCCTTGAGAGTCCATTGGTTCCATGGGAATCATGTTGACTTTCCTACAATAGAGATGAGGCTAGGTAGAAGGCGTGCAAATCTCTTCCACTGAAAGGAAGTGGGTAGAAGAGATTGTGAGGGTTCATATTCTAGAATCTTGTTGGGTAGAGGATAGTCATGAGAGTTTGTTGCGGAGGGAATCCTGAGCGTGGAAAGTATCGATCAGGATCTGTGGGAAGTGTGAAGCAATAGAGTTGTCCAAGGAGTTTGAGAGGTTTGTTGCGGGTGAGTGTGGAGTCCCGAACAGTTGCGAACCAAGAAGGACAAACTATGGAGATGCAGAGAATGTGAGTTGTGGAATATTGCAGTAGACAAACATGGGTTGGTCATGAGAAGACCCGTTCATATACTGTTTTGGGAGCATTATTGGGAGGAAGTGGAGGATGAAATGTTTGAGAAGTTTGGACAAATAGTTTGTGAAGAAGTACGAAAGTTTGTTGGAAAGAGAGAGAAAAGTGGTGAAGAAGATTGAGACAAAGAATGAGGATAGCGAAAAGGAGTATTGCAGCCTAAGTTGGATGGAGAAGGATGAGGGAGCGACCCTTGAGGAAAAAGTAGCAACTGAGACATGCCATGAGGAAGGCATGATGAGAGAAGAAGAAATGATTGAGGCAAGCAATGAAGATGTCACAAAAAGACAAAGAAAAAAATTTGCAGTCGATGAGGAAGTGAATGCCGCAATTATAAATGAAGATAAGGTAAATCAACTTTGTGATTTATTTTATTTTATGATACAGTAGTGAGAAGTGAATTGGATAGAGGACAAGAGCATGTTGTAGATGGTGTGTGGTTGTGTGTAGAGTTGGTTGAAGATGTTACAGGTTATTTTTGGTGGAGGTGGACGATTAAAGGTGGGTTTGAACCCACGGAATAGGAGAGGAGTTTGGAAAGTATTTGGTGGAGGAGGATAGTTTGTGGTGGACATGAGTCCACAAGAGGAAGGAAGGATGAAGTGGAGTGTTGTTGGAAGAAGATGGTGAGAGTTCCACAGAGATGTTGGAAGAGGTGAAAGAAAGGTTAATTTTTCAACACCTGATACAACCATGGAGTACACTATAGATTGTTTACAATCTCAAAGAGTGGTTCTATCACTCAACTCCACCATTGTGAGCATATGCTCATAATCTTTCTACCTGGCGTGTCTGATGCAGGAGCATCCGGGAGAATATGCAATCCTCATCACCCAAAAATATTTTTAGTTGGTTGCTTCAGTTTTGGTTTTCTTTGGCTCTATTTTGGCCTCTCTCAACATAGACATTGACCATAATGGAAAGGATCAACCTTCATCAACAATGGTGACCATTGATTTACATCTTGAGTCAAAATATTTCTTTATCGCGCTCCTATGAAGGTTGTTTGTTTAGCCTATGGTATGATAGGAAAACTACACCCCTATGGTGGTTGTCAAGTAGACTCGCGGTATTGCAAGGGAACCGCACCCTTGTGGTGGTTGTTTGATAAAATTGCGGTATAGTAGGGAAACCGCACCCCTACAATGGTTATTGGATAGGCTTGTGGTATTGTAGTGGCACCGCTACCACACGACCGACAGTTAGAAGGCCTTTGGTGTTGAGGTATGAGCTGGGGAATATCGTTACCTCACGGACTTGTTGCATATCACTTGTGGTGTTGCGGTTGTGATTGATGATGGTTAGCTAACCGCTTCCTCGCAATGGTCAGTTTGGTAATTGGTTGTTCTACGGTGTATCATTTTAGGTCATCGATCTTCTCCCAGATGTCAGTCGTGTATTTAACTAGAGTAACACAATTCCAACGGTCACAAACAAATTTTAATTGGAATGGAAATGAACAACAGGGGGAGGAGGAAGAAGGATGGATGAGAAGATCTAGGGAACAAGTCAAGAGCTCGATGGTGCAGAAGCACCCATAGATTTCCATAGGTTGTCTAGGACAACTAAGCAATCAATTTTAGTTCATTTGGATGTAAGACTTAATGGGATTTTGGTTGGGTTTTGATTAGATGAAGGGAATGTTGACCATAGAATAGGAGTCATTAGGTTCTAGCTAAAATAAGGTCTTGGATTCTTAGGAATTCTTGAAAAAATGTTTGAAAATATTGCTCAATTGGAGCTACAAGTGGCCAAGAAGAGCCAAGGCAAGGATAACTATTTTGGAGACCCTATTTAGGGGTGATTTTGACATGGGAGAAAGGTTGGAAGCATTGTGATATTGCTGAAGTTTTGAATTCAAGAAAATAGTGGTGATTGAGTGTGAATTTTCTATTTTTTTTGCTTGAGGTGCTACTCTAATGAATTGAACATGGCACTGTAGGTTGTATAAGATGTAGAGTATCTATTCTTCAAGCTTTTTGTGGTATTTAGATAGTTTTATAATTCAATTTCAAGCATTGTTGTAAATAGTTTTGTTTCCACACTGTTGCTGGTCTGAACTAGGCAGTTTTGTGAGAATGGGGTATTAGTTCACTTTCCCACCGTACAAATTATACGGCCCTTTGGGAATAGTGACTAGACTCCATGGTTGTAAATATTGTAGAGCTAGGTTTCTTTTAAAGCATAGGAGTCACTGTGGAAGTCTTGCCCTAGGCGAGCCAGGGAAGTGCCCGGCTAGGAAGACTTTACTGCAGAGCACTTAATTTGCAGGGGTGAAAATTTCTAGACAAATTTCCTTTTGGAGAAGGTAGGTATGAGTCTTTCCAAGACCTGGTAAGTAGGAAGAAGCTCCATCAATCCATCTGGTGAGGAAATAACTTAATAGTTTGTGGAGAGGTCAGGAAAGGCTTAAAAACCCTAGTTTTGCTCATTTTCAAGTTAAGCCTTTGTACGGACAACTGAGACCCAAGACCCCAAAAATATTTGAGAGGTGGGCACATGAATTAGGAAACCTAAGAAAATATTTGGGGTTCTTTGGAAATATTTGGAGAACTATCCTGATTTCTCAAAGAAGGAGACCTAATTGGGGCTCCTAGGGCTAGTAGACTTTTTAGGCCTAAATGAGGGTTTGGTGGAAGCAACTTTGAAATGGAGCTAGGTGGACCCTCAAGAACCTAAGTAGGATGGATTTAATTCATTAGAAACACCTCCACACCCCTACAAAATCAAATTCAAGATTTTGGAGGTTTGTAGCCTTTAGGGTGGATTAAGGGCTAAGGTTAGAGTTGCAAGTTTGCACCAAGTTTGGACTTGGTAGGAGAAATTATGTTGGTAGTTGAGGTTGGCAAGGCAAGACCAGGGGGTCCTAAGTAAAGAAAGGTCCTATAGGTTGTAGTGGTGGAGTGAGACACCTTAGAGGTCTTCCAAGCAAAACCTAGAGCATGAATCAGTGATTGATTCATCCAGCCTCCCTATCAGATTGGTATCAGAGAAACAAAAGATTTGGGATAGAATAATATATGTCAGAGATTGAGTCTAGTGGTTCTACTGACATGGTGACAAATGCAGAATTGGACAAGAAGGTCGAAGAACAAGAGGAAGACAATAGGCTATTGAGGGAAAGAATAGCCCAACTTGAGCAAGCAATGAGTAATGTGCAGTTGGAAGGAAGCGTACCAAAGAAAGAAGAGGTTGCAAAGGAAGACAAGATCCCTGAACCTGACCCTGTTTTGCAAGAAGAGCCTTTCTTGAAGGCATTGAAGGCTTTGAGTGGAAAAGCACTTGAAGGCATACCACTGTTTAGTGGGAAAATGGAAGCTAATCTAGTCATGGATTGGATAGAGGGAATGGAAAACCATTTTGAGTGTGATGGAGTCACTAAGTCACATAAGGTGAAGGTGGAAAAGTCAAGATTAAGAGGTTCTTCCTTGACATGGTGGAAGTTGATTCAGACAGAGAGGGAAAAGGAAGGCAAGAAGCCTATTTCTACTTGGAAAGGAATGGTTGCCAAAGTGAGAGAAGCATACATGCTAGATGATTATGAGATTCAGTTGCATAAGAAAAGATAGAGCTTGAGACAAAGAGACCAAGATGTGAATTCTTATACTGAGGAGTTTCAAAAACTTTGTATGAGGTCTAATGTTACAGAGGATGAAAGTCTTAAGGTGGCTAGGTATCTTAACGGCTTGAAGTGGAACATTCAAGAGGAGATGACTCTTCTAAGTCCCAAAACAATGCACCAATGCTATCAATTGGCTATAAATATTGAAGATAGGAGTAACAGGAAACAAGACCAGGCTTCTAAGAGTAGAGGAAAAGGCAAAGATCAAAGAGGACATAGAGGTGGATACCAAGGTAGAGGGACTGAACAAAGAAGTCAAGGAGAGTCTAAACTCACAGAGCATGGAAGTGAAACAACTTCTAGAGGAGGCTATGGAAGAGGTAGAGGATCTCAAGGAGGTTCAAATAGAGGAAAAGGAGCAGGTAGAAGTAGCTCATACTTTAGTAGTATGAAGTGTTACAACTGTGGTCAAGTAGGTCATCTAGCTTATAGGTTCCCGGAGAAAGCATCTTCATCAAATACAGAAAAGAGAGTAGCATATGCTCAAGAAGACACTATGAGTGTCAAGTCACCAGAGGTTAGTCACATTGAGTCATAAATGGGAGAGAACTTGATGTTTAGCAGGGTTCTAATCAGACAGCCAATCAAAGAAGAGCCAAAGCAAAGGAGAGCCTTATTAAAGGCAAGATGCAAAATACTTGGAAAAGTGTGCAAGGTTATAGTGGATTCAAGGTCTACTGATAACATTATCTCTAAGGAGGAAGTGAGGAAGTTAAAATTGGAGAAGGTACCCCACGCTAATCCTTACAAGGTGACATGGTTGAACAAAGGGCAGAGTGTTCTTGTGAATGAGAAAACAACAGTGGAGTTCTCCATTGGAGGATACAAAGACAAGTTGATTTGTGATGTGCTGCCCATGGATGCATTCCATCTTCTATTGGGCAGACCATGGTAGTATGACAGAGGATTCATCTATGATGGAAAGGAAAACACTATCTCATTCAAGAAGGATGGAAAGACATTCAAACTGTAGTCACTGTTAGATGAGGAAGAAGGACAGTCAAAGACCCCTAGTGTCTTGTTAAGTAGTGGCAAAGAGTTTATCAACACTCTACAACAAGGAGGGGAAGGATATATGGTCATGGTGCAACCCAAGGAGGAAGATAAGACTAAGAAAACGATCATACCAGGAGCAGTCCAGAAGTTGCTTGAGAAGTTCAAGGACATAGTCAGTGATGGATCACCAGCAACCTTACATCCAAAGAGAGCCATCAGTCATTAGATTGACTTCATACCAGGGGCTTCATTTCCAAACAAAGCAGCTTACAAGCTTACACCAGATCAGAACCTAGAAGTAGCTAGACAAGTGCAAGAGTTATTAGACCAAGGACTAATTAGGAAGAGCATCAGTCCATGCGTAGTACCAGTGGTCTTAGCAACCAAGAAAGGTGGTAAGTGGAGGCTATGCACTGAATCTAGGGCTATAAATAGAATTACAATCAGATATAGGTTTCCTATTCCTAGGATTGAGGATTTGATCGATTGTCTTGGAGGAGCTCAGTATTTTACCAAGTTGGATCTCAAGAGTGGATACCATCACATCAGAATCAAAGATGGGCATGAATGGAATACAGCCTTTAAGACAACTGATGGGTTGTATGAGTGGAGAGTGATGCCATTTGGCCTCTCAAATGCCCCTAGCACATTCATGAGGCTCATGAATGAAGTGCTTAAGGATTTCACTGGGTTATTTGTGGTGGTATATCTAGATGATATACTCATCTTTAGCAAGACAGTAGAAGAACATCTAAAACATGTGGAGTTGGTTCTTAAAAGATTGTAGGAGGAGAGGTTAGCCATCAACTTAGAAAAGTGTGAATTCTTCAAACAAGAGCTTGTTTATTTGGGGTTTGTAGTATCCCAAGGATCATTGAAGATGGACCCAAGCAAGGTGGAAGCTATCCTAAATTGGCCTACACCAACCACTGGGACAGAGGTAAGGCGTTTTTGTGGGTTAGCTCAATTTTATAGGAAGTTTATAAAGAATTTTAGTGGCATATGTGCACCAGTACTTGATACAATCAAAGGTGGCCTAAAAACTAAGTTCAAATGGACTCTTGAAGCTGAGAAAGGTTTTGAGAAACTGAAACAAGAAGTGGCAACTCAACCCATCCTTTTGTTACCTAGTTTTGATAAGTTATTCACTGTGGAATGTGATGCCAATGGAATTGCAGTAGGAGGAGTACTAAGCCAAGAAGGCAGGCCTATAGCTTTCTTTAGTGAAAAGCTCAATGAAGCTAAACAGAAGTATTCTACTTATGACTTGGAACTATATGCTCTAGTGCAGTCACTTAGAAAGTGGAGGCATTATCTCCTACCTAAAGAGTTTGTAGTGTTTACTGATAATCAGGCACTTAGCTACATCAACACACAAGAGAAGTTGAGCAATAGACATTTGAAATGGATGGAATACCTCCAAGCCTTCACATTTACCATCAAGCACAAGAAGGGACAGTTGAACAAGGTGGCAGATGCATTAAGTAGGAGGTTGCTAACAGTGCAAGAGATACTAATAAAGAGCATTGGGATAGAAAGTTTCAAGAATCTCTATGGAGAAGATGAATACTTCTCGAAGGCATATAAGGTATGTTTTGATTTTGAGAATCACTTTCATAGTCAATTCTCAGAGTATACATTGCAGAGTGGACTTTTGTTCAAGGGGAATCAGTTATGTGTTCCAAAAGGTTCAATGAGAGAGAATCTTATCTAGGAGAAGCACAATGGTAGTCTTAGTGGTCATTTTGGTATCAACAAGACAATGGAACTAGTGCAGAGGTTCTATTATTGGCCCAAGTTGCCAAGAGATGTCAGAAGGTATGTGGAGAAGTGTGTAGTTTGTATGAAAGCCAAGGGGGGAGCTAGTAATGCAGGTTTATATCAACCTCTACCCATTCCCAATAGGCCATGGGAATGTATTAGCATGGACTTTGTGGTAGGAATCCCTAAAACTAAGATAGGGTTTGATAGTGTCTATGTGGTGGTAGATAGGTTTAGTAAAATGAGTCATTTTGTTCCTTGCAAGACCACCCATGATGCTAGCTATATTGCTCATCTTTTCTTCAAAGAGATTGTGAGGATCCATGGATTGCCATTGAGCATTGTCTTAGACAGGGATGTGAAGTTCATGAGTCATTTTTGGAAGACTCTATGGAGCAAATTAGGTACTAACTTGTCTTTTGGATCAACCTACCATCCTCAAACAGATGGACAAACTGAGGTGATCAATAGAGTGTTAGGTAACCTTCTAAGATGCCTCACCAAGGAGTATGACATGGGACTTGGTCATATCACAAGTTTAATATGCTTACAATGATAATGTGAATCGGACCACAGGCATAAATCCTTTTGAAATAGTGTATGGAATGCACCCAAGAGGTGTATGTGAACTTAGAGATTTAGGAGCTATGGAGCATAGGAGTGGCCATGCTGAAGATTTCTCTCAGACCATAAAGGAGATTCAGGAGCAAGTGAAGAAGACAATTACAGAGGCTACTCACAAGTTGAAAGCTAAGGTGGATATGTCTAGAAAAGATCTCCAATTTGCAATAGGTGACTATGTCATGGTTCATCTCAACAAATCTAGGTTGCAGAAAGGAACATCAACCAAGTTGTAGATGAAGAGAGTGGGACCATGTAAGGTGTTAGCCAAGTATGGAAAGAATGCTTACAAGGTGGAGCTACCTACGGACTTAGGCATTTCACCAGTGTTTAATGTGGCTGATTTGATCAGGTATAAAGGACCAGTCACTGATTTGGATCAGAAAAGTGTGGATGTCTTGAAGGATGTGAGTAACATAGCCTTACCTCCTAAAGACAAGCTGCAAGTAGAGAGGATCTTGGAATCAAGGGTGAAGAAGTCTACCCAGCATAAGGAATACATGGAACATCTCATCAAATGGAAGGACAAACCTGAATCTGAGGCTACATGGGTGGATGAAGCTCAGTTCAAGAAGCAGGGTATAGATTTATCTCTGATCTCTCCCTACATCCCTAGTGTTTGTGCAAAGGGGGGGAGAATGGTGCAGGAGCACCCATAGATTTCCATAGGTTGTCTAGGACAGTCTTGTCTAGGACAACTAGGCAATCAATTTTAGTTCATTTGGATGTAAGCCTTAATGGAATTTTTGGTTGGGTTTTGATCCAATGAAGGGAATGTTGACCATAGAATAGGAGTCATTAGGTTCTAGCTAAAATAAGGTCTTGGATTCTTAGGAATTCTTGAAAAAATGTTTGAAAATATTGCTCAATTGGAGCTACAAGCGGCCAAGAAGAGCCAAGGTGAGGATAATTGTTTTGGAGACCCTATTTAGGGGTGATTTCGACATGGGAGAAAGGTTGGAAGCATTGTGATATTGCTAAAGTTTTGAATTCAAGAAAACAGTGGTGATTGAGTGTGAATTTTCTATTTTTTTGCTTGAGGTGTTGCTCTAATGAATTGAACATGGCACTATAGGTTGTATAAGATGTAGAGTAGCTATTCTTCAAGATTTTTTTGGTATTTAGATATTTTTATAATTCAATTTCAAGCATTGTTGTAAATAGTTTTGTTTCCACACTGTTACTGGTCTGAACCAGGTAGTTTTGTGAGAATGGGGTATTAGTTCACTTTCCCACCGTACAAATTGTACAACCCTTTGGGAATAGTGACTAGACTCCATGGTTTTAAATATTGTAGAGCTAGGTTTCTTTGAAAGCACAGGAGTCACTGTGGAATTCTTGCCCTAGGCAAGCCAGGGAAGTGCCCGGCTAGGAAGACTTTAGTGCAGAGCACTTAATTTGCAGGGGTGAAAAATTCTAGACAAATTTCCTTTTGGAGAAGGCAGGTATGAGTCTTACCAAGACCTGGTAAGTAGGAAGAAGCTCCATCAATCCATCTAGTGAGGAAAGAACTTAACAGTTTGCAGAGAGGTCAGGAAAGGCTTAAAAACCCTAGTTTTGCTCATTTTCAAGTTAAGCCTTTGTACGGACAACTGAGACCCAAGACCCCAAAAATATTTGAGAGGTGGGCACATGAATCAGGAAACCTAAGAAAATATTTGGGGTTCTTTTGAAAGATTTGGAGAACTATCCTGATTTCTCAGAGAAGGAGACCTAATTGGGGCTCCTAGGGCTAGTAGCCTTTTTAGGCCTAAATGAGGGTTTGGTGGAAGCGACTTTGAAATGGAGCTAGGTGGACCCTCAAGAACCTAAGTAGGATGGATTGAAGTCATTAGAAACACCTCCACACCCCTACAAAATCAAATTCAAGATTTTGGAGGTTTGTAGCCTTTAGGGTGGATTAAGGGCTAAGGTTAGAGTTGCAAGTTTGCACCAAGTTTGGACTTGGTAGGAGAAATTATGTTGGTAGTTGAGGTTGGCAAGGAAAGACCAGGGGATCCTAAGTAAGGAAAGGTCCTATAGGTTGTAGTGGTGGAGTGAGACACCTTAGAGGTCTTCCAAGCAAGACCTAGAGCATGAATCAGTGATTGATTCATCCAGCCTCCCTATCACTCGAGAGAAGGCAGTGAGAGAGGAGGAGTAGGAAATTTGAAAAGGATAAGGTCATGAAAGACCATCTAAAGTAATTTTGTTATTGAATTAATGAAATCATTATTTTCTTGCAATCGTATTTGATTGAGTTGTTGAATTATTGTTGTCAATTTCGTTTTGTGGTTGAGTTGTTTCACAGAGGGGAGTACCCTATTGCATTATTTATGCATATTCATGTCATGTTTTGGAGCTAATATTGTGATGTAGGTTTCAAGTATTCAACCATCAAATCAAGTGTCAAATCAAGCATCCAATAAATCCATTTCATGCAAGATCCAAGTCTTAGAGTGATGTGTTAGACTTCAATCCTCTAAGGGTAGCCATTAAGGGTTTGGTGAGTTGTGACATAGTTTTGTTCATTTATCAAATTCTTTCCATTTGTCATTATTTCATTATCAAGTTTTAATTACTAAATTGGGGTTTGACCAAGGAAAACCCCTGTTCACCCAAAAACAAGCATTTTTCCCTCTCTTTGTGTGTGCAAATTTGCAAGGTAAGGACTAAAATTGGATCATAAGGGAAAGTTTACAAAGTTCTCATAAAATTTGTCAAGCCACAAAAACTCACCTACATAATTTATTTCTAACTTTTCGACAATGGAATCCGAAGGAATCAAGAGTGTAGATCTGGGATCAAAGGACTGCGAAATCAAATTTTGGACCCATGTACAAAGACCCATTCACCCTAGGGCTAATCTATCCTAGCAGGACACTCAACAACCAATTTTGGTGATAGGTACACATCAGTCTACCCTTCTCATATTTTAAAAAAAAATATTGTTTCTGTTTGTGCTATCCTTAATTTCTACATTTCACGTTTTGCATCACATAATTGAGTTCATTAGGTATTTTATTTTATTATCTCCCAAAATAGTCAATCAACCATTTGTTGATGTGTTTTTTATGCACTTCTCAACACAGGCAGTGCATAGATGCACTACCTCTCTTGAAAGACAATCTTCCACAATCAAATTGCAGAACACTATCCCAAGGTCTCTAATGTTAGGTCTTGATAGTGCTTGGAATATCTCAATTGTTTGATGTGATTTTCTGGAATCACAAGGCAGTCTTACAGATGAGTTACAAAGTGGGGAAGTTGGATCTTGAAATGGAGTTCTTGAGATGGAGAAGTTGTTGTGCGTTTGTTGTAGGTTCAAACAGTAGTTTTGAATTCCATTTTATCATTGGATTTAGCTTTACAATGTGCAATGAACCTTTCCTAAGGTACTTTATAAAAAAAGGAAAAAGGGGGGGGCAGGGAAGAGAGAAGATTCCTAGATCTGCAACTAACTGTGAACAATGATAATGGAGTTCCTGCAATGGACAGCTTCCTGGAAACAATATTCCACTTAACCAGAAATCTCACAGTCTCATGGAATTTGTGCTATCTTCTAAGGTCTGCGAATATTTTGTCTTTCATTCACCATGTACATGCATGAACAAAGATGAAAGTGTGGAGTAGCTTTGAATTTAAGCCCAGACTAACTTTACATAGCTATCTACCATCAACAAACAACAAAAAGTATGGACTAAGAAGGCATCTACACTGCAAGGATTTTCACAACCACAGAACAACATTTCTAAAATCTATCAAAACAAGAATACAACTAATTAGAACAGCAATACGAATCTAATTCAAACATCTAACAATGGAGGTTGAATCAAGTAACATGTGAAAAACTCATAAAATGCACCAAGTCAATGTATTTTCATTATAAATTTATTCAACATGTCTTTACAACAACTCAAATCTCTTTGCAAATGAGAGGAGAGCCCTATTTATAGTTCCCCAAAATTCAAATGGATGGCAAAGATTAATTCTCATTGTGTGGCCAAGATTCATTACAAAATAGGGTTTCGCCAACCCTCAATACATTACAATTTAAAATTACATTTTGTCCCTTTCCCTATTTTGTCCTCTAGTGACGGCACTATAGCATTTTGTCTTTTTGCTGATTGTTGTTTACTGTAGCTACTCTTTGAGGAGCTCTTTATCATCAATAGGGTTGTCCTCCTGCTTCTTCGATGTTGTATATTCTATGAACTTCAAGATGACTGGCTGGAGTTTGTCCATCTCAATAATCTCGTATCGCAATGTTTGGTAGCTCCATTCTTTTGCATTATCTTCTAGCTTCTTCCAGTCCTCATCGTACTTTGTACCTTGATCCCTGAACAGCTCTGATTGATCAAAGGAATGGGTAGAAAAACTCATAAACTCCACTGTTATTTTTCTAGACATCCCATCCTCCATCCTCTTCTGGAAGTAAGGTTTCACTTTTTCTGGATCCATTTGCACTGAGGACATTTTGTACTCTGTCATCAGCTTGAGATAACGAGCACACTCCGCCCTGATTTCCTTGATCCATTCGATGTCCGAATCCACTTTGCTCATTATTTGCTCCAACCTTTCCTTCATGTTATCAAAGTCTCGTCACCACACATCCATCAACCAGTGATCGTCCTTGTTAAACGCAAGCTCCTTTTCCCATGTGGCTTTTGGTAACTAAAGGATAGCCTCGATCTTAGGAAATGTGGAGTCATATGCCACAGGAAATTCAGTGCAGAGCTTCCTTGTGCCTTCCAAAGATTGTTGCAGATCTAAGAATTTGTTGGCTGTCCGCACAGCCCGACTAATTTCCATGTTCCCAACGTACAAGACCTGTCAGAACCAGCTCTCTGTAGTCTTTTCCAAGTTCTTTCTCCTTCCCATTTTTTCAATTTTTTCTTTGGACAGTATCTGGGGTGGGTCGTGGATGTGGTATGCATGTCATCCACCGAAGACCATTGTTGGATGTAATCTGTTAGAGCAGCTACCTATGCCTTGAGCTCATCTTTTGAAATCTTGTCCTGCTTTATCAAATGCACCATCGTAGCCACTGATTCTTCAAGGTGCCCTAACTTCTATTCTCTGGTGGTGGTCCCCAAGTCGATGGTGGAAATGTTGTAACTCACACCAGCCTGGCCCACCATAGGCATTGTATTTGTATGGCTCGAGACCCAGAAGCATTCATTGTTACCTTGGATCTAATCTTAAGCTTCTTCTCCTTGTTTGTTGTGATCTGAGCTCGGGCTAAGATAGCCTCTAGTCTCGCCCTCGGGTCTTTTAGTACAGGAGTTTTTCTTTTGAGCTGTTTCTCTAACCATTCAGGCATGGAATACTTTTCCTTAGGTGACTCACGATCACCCTCGCCCTTCTCGATCGAGGCTTCCATTCTCTTATCTTCCGGGACCCTTTTTTTCTCCCTAGCAGCATCTCCTTCTTCCTCATCGAAATCCTGGATGAACACAAGGCATTTAATAGGAGGCTTGGTAGATAATTGTTGCAGGGGACTTTCTTTCTCTTCCATCTCCTCCCCTTCCTTTCCCTTAGTTCGTTCAACCTCATGCACATGTTCTTTGAACTGCTCGATTTCGAAGCCCTTGACAGCTTGAGCCTCTCCCTCAGGTTTATCTTCTTATTGTTGTCCTTCTTCTTCAAGGAGTGACCTTTATGCCTTCCCCTTAGTATATTTTAGCTGTTGAGCCATCTCTTCCTCAAGGTCATCGTCGAAGGTCTGCACAATGACCCTACCACCAACGTCATCCTCCTCATCTCCGCTCTCTAAGGAGCCAGTTCCTTCTTCTTCGTAATCCACCCTATCAATAGTGCAATGTTCATACTCCGGGTGCTCGTGGTATTCATCGGCCTCTTCTTCAAAGGGCTTTGAGGCCTCTTGTTCTCACCTCTCCCATTCCTCGAAGATTAACATGGTGGCTTCCATAGTCGGTGGCCCTATCGGCGGTTGTGAAGGCTAAGCAGTAGCGAGGACTTGTGCAAAGGCCGCCTGAAGAGTGGGATCCATAAGGATCTGGGAGAGCTCGGGGGGAGATTCTGCATATGTCTTGAGAGGGCCTTAGGCACAGTGGGAGCGGGTATTGGTGCAGCCACTGTAGGTAATGGGAGTGACGTGGTGGGCGACATGGCAGCGGAGGAAGGAGGAGTAGTCATGGCAAAGGAGGAGTCAATCACAATCACAAGCTCGGTCGGGGGCGAAGGGGCAAGATGGACAGAGATGTCCACCGCCGACGGGGATGTGGTGACCATAGCCAAAGAGGTAGATGATGGGGCAGCCAAACTAGGGAGAGCCAAAATAGGTTTGATTTTATCAGTACCTTTTGCTTCTTCTTCTTGGGTTAAGAGCTGCTCCGTCGTGCCCCCTGTTTGCTTAAGTCTTTTGGAGGGTGAACCCCCCGGATCCTTCCTTGTATAAACCTTGGGTTCAGGAGACTGCTCTGTTTCTATCTCTTTCCTCTTCTTGGATCTGGTGACTGGAGGGGACTTGGATGTCCCGCCCGTTGAAGTGGTGGCAGCAGAGTCTTCTGTAGCACTTGGCTCACTCTTGAGTCCTTCGTATGTCAAGACCACCCCTCGCTGTTTCAATTGGGCTACTTGCCCATCAACCCACTCCTTGGTGCGAGCCAAGATTGGCTTGGTTATGATATCGAGGTCATCGACCTCCTACTCATCTCAGTCAATTGTTGGTATTGGAAAATTGGCGACTGCGGGGTACTTGGGGTCCATTATGGTGCTCTCGTCTTCTTCGACTTGGTCCAATATGGGGAACGGCTGCACCTTACAAAATACACAGTCATCTGCATATAGTGCCTTGCACGTACCTCTTTATTATCCTAACAATCCCCCCAAAAGTCCTCAACATGGTGCAGATGAGCAAACCCCAGTCCTAGTGCCTTCCTTACATGACCATATGGATCCATCCACGGGCGAGCAGTGTGTAGATGAAAATGGTAATCTTTTAGTTCTTTCTCGGAGTTACCAGCACACTGGGAAGTTTGTAGTTTATAAATGTCCTGACTAAGGGTCATGGGATAAGAGATCCCTACCACGTGTTTGCCGCTAAAGACTGCTTGTATGTGTTGGAGCTACCGAGAAAGCTCCAGTAGAATGATCTGGTCATTGGGATATCGAGGCAGCTTGTTTGGCCTTTCAGTGAAGCCTTGGACGCAAATGTATGTGAACTTTGGGTATTGAATGAAGAGGAAGGAATATTGCTTTAAGAATGCCCGAGCACTGTGGGAAACCCTCCTTTCAAAATCCCTGAAAATCATTCTGATGATATGGCCGATGAAAGCATCATTTACTCTGCAATACTCCCTCTTGAATTTTTGGTACTGGAGCTGGGGGTATCTGTCATAAGCCTTGAGTCTTCGACCCTACTCCCCATCGGCGCCACAAACAACCCATTGTATTGTCGTCGGTCCGCTAGGGAGTATACGAGATATGAAGTCATATAAAACTTAGAACTCTTCTTCACATTGACAAACTACTCATGGAAGCAGCCGCTTATTATTCCTCCCTAGTAAAATGAGGTCTTTGTGGTAACGTCTTCATTCCCACGAAGAATTTTCTCAATAAAGTACGTCATCCATTCTTGAAAGAAGGCCGCCGTAGGAAGACCCATAACCCTGCTTAGCATTGTGACTAGGTCGTGGTAATCCTCGTAGAAGTGACTATGGAAGAGTTCATGAGGAACTTTCGCAGTGCTGCCCCGCTTTTCTTTGAGCCAATGCTGATTTATTAACCTTTTGCAACCTGTCGGATTAATATCCCATGCTGCTTGGCATTCCTCTACAATAGGTGTTTCCATTTCTTGAAAAGTGGGAATATGGAAGGTTTTTGTGATTCCTTTAGCCAACATGTCGGCGAGAATGTTACCATCCCTATCAATAATTGTCCTTGTGTCAAGTTAATATTCCTGCCGACAAGCCATGACCAATTCAGGGGCCATGAGGGACGGAGGGAATCCTGCAGCTTTTGCAATTCCACTTTGTCTTATCAATCTTGCATTCTTGGTCATTGGATTGACCCTGACCCTTTGCGTAAATTTGTCAATATTGACATGGCCTATATTGGTGTCGGTGATTTCCTTCTAATCCGTGG
Source organism: Sequoia sempervirens (assembly GCA_007258455.2). NCBI lineage: Eukaryota > Viridiplantae > Streptophyta > Pinopsida > Cupressales > Cupressaceae > Sequoia > Sequoia sempervirens. The sequence continues at coordinate 272,327,422 of VDFB02105785.1, read as the reverse complement.
TAACTTTGAGTGCAGAGGCTCACCCTGGAACTGGTATTTCATTTGGTCCTTATCCTTTTTTCCTCGAGGAGTCTTGCCCGACTTCTTTCCTTTATCCTTTTCCACAACCACTCCCGAAGGTCCTACACCCGATTCCATATATCCTGCAAGCAAAAGCGTAGTTAGTGCAATTGATCATGAAAGCATTCATGTTAGTCGAAATCCCATGAAATTAAATTAGAATAACTTATCGTTAATAAAATGATACTTCTATCTCCCAACGATATTAGTCTTTTGATTGAGGGCTTTGGGACAGTCTGAGCCTGGAGGGCCAGACTTCCCCAGAAGGAATGTTGTTTTGGAAAGGCAACTGGGCCGGAGCGATCCCAGAGATCTTTCCCGACCAAACTCTGATGGTTAAAAGGGGTCGCAACAAAGAGGGTCAAATTTAAGCACGTGGGTCAAGATCAGATTTCAAATTTGAGCTCATTTGGATTGATTTAGGGGCATCCGGAGGTACAAGGCCAGAAAGCTATCCGAAGATGGTTGTTTAGAACGGCCGAGCAGAAACAGAGTTCCGGAGATGGAACTCCGGGATCCGGGGCTAGGCGGATCAAAGGGCAGCTGGAAATATTTTCCAAAGTTCAAGTGTTGGGGCCCAAGGGGTCGAGACACCGTTGTGTTTTCGCCGTCTGAGACAGCGATCGTTGGGCGGAAGTCCAGAAGGGGCGGCCCAGAGGACCAGACCCGAGAGGAGAAAAAGCCGTCAATCCATTTTTAGTTTTCAATCGGGCGGATGGAATTCTCCCACGGATACCCGATCGGCAAGACATCAATCATCAGAGTGAAGTCATGGTGAACGTCTCATGTCTCACTGACCGGCGACAGGGAGAAGGAAAATCAGCATAAGGCTTTTTTTCTTTGGCATGAGGTCTCGCTGACTTCCTCAAGTCTTGCCGACCATCGCAGAATAAACAAGCACGTCAGCAAGGGATCTTTGCGACAGAGAGATGTCTTGGCGAGATCTCACGGTCTTGCCAACTGACAGTAGAAAAATGCACATCGGCAAGAGATCTTTCATCGATGTAATGTCTCAACAAACCCGCAATGTCTTATCGACCGCCAAAAGGAGGACTGGACCCAGCATCAGCGTCGAATGTCGGATTTTGATTTTGAGTTTTCACGGCGACGAGATGCCCGGATCCCGGGGGCCGAAAAGATGAACACGATTTTCCATTTTTTAACGGCAGAGATGGGACGGAGTCCCGGATGGCGGAGCCCAGCACGGTCGAGGACGTTTGGAGTTAACGTCAGATTCTCAGTGGCATGTGGAAGCCTGGGGCCCAAGAGGCGAAAGGCCATTGAAGATTTGTCGTTTTGAAATCTGTCTTGTATGTAGACGGGTGAGGAGGGGTCGAGGCCCGAAGGGCGAAGCTCCACCAAAGGTCCAAAGTTAGGGGTGGCAGAATCCAAATGGAGTTCCGCAGGGCGGGACCCGGGAACCTGGAGGGTGCTTGGTAAATATCAAATGCAGACGGCGAAGGGAAAGGCGGGCCCCAGGGCTCGGGTGGACGAGGCAACTCCGCTGTTTTATAGAGCGGCATCCTCACGGACTTCCGGTCACGAAAGTCCGGCGGCTCGGGCCCAAAGATCCAAAACATTGTCCTGATTTATGTTTAAGCTTTCAAGCTCGACGGCGGGGGAAGGACGGAGGTCCGAAGATCCGGGCCCGAAGGGTCAAATTGTCATTTTGGTAAATGTTCATTTATTTTAGTTTTTGACTGCCAAGAGAGGACCTGGGCCCAGAGGGTATGAATGCCCCTGCGCGAAGAACAGCTGCACTGAAGTGAAGCTCCAGATTGATCATGAGGGTTCTTTCGAGGGTTTTCTCAAGTTTTTAAGACATGGGTTTTGTTCATTATGTCATGTTTCATCATTCACATGTCCTTTTGATCATTGTTGTTCATTTTAAGCTTTAAAAAACATGAAAACATTGTTCGAGAGGGTGGACGAAAAACCTACCTCGGACACTCGATGCAGCAAGGTGTGAAATCGACTAATGGTCAACAAGTGACGACAACAGGTGCGAACATGAAGGTCTCGAAGACGGTGGACTCCCTTTCAGGCAAGCTTTGACCTCTTTCTACAACACTGACAAGTGAGAATGACAGGTTTGGCACGATATTTATACCCCAACCGCCAGTAATGGCTCCATTAAATGCACGTACGATGGATATATTGGTTGGTGAATTTGAATTCGTGGACGGCGGCGGGAGATCCAGGGTCTGGCGGTTGGGAGGACACAGGGCGGCGACCGTTTGAAAAGTTCACCTCGAAAATCACCGACGGCAAAGGGAAGGTTGGGGCCCAAAGGGCGGAGCTTTGCCAGAGGTCCGCCGTTGGGAACGGTGAAACCCTCGCGGAGTTCTGCAAGCAGAAGTTCGAAGGGATGGGCCCGATAGGCACGAAGGCAGCCACAACTTTGAAATTTTCAATGGATGGAGATCAAGGGGTGGGACTCGGGACCTAGGAAGACGTAACCCATTCGTTGTCGAGGACGGCAGACACAACAGTGAAACTCGGTCAAGGAAACCCAAAGGGGTGGGCCCGGCCGGCCCCAAGGTCGCTAATAGGGGCAAACTACCAAGGAGACCCCGCAAGACCCCAGAACTTGATAAATTAAAAAGGGAGAAATATGGTCAACTCATGATGAGACTTCAAATGTACGCAGACCACCTAGGACACCAAAAATGGGGCACGCAAAATGAGGCGGCGACAAAAATGACCTGGCAAGGCGAGAGAAAAAGAGGGTCCTTGTTCCGAACGGGGCGTGTGTGCTAAGGGCACAACACCATTTTTGTCATTTTTTGTCATAAGAAAACAACAGATCCTTCCCAATAGGGTTGAATCACCTCAAGGTTGAAAGGAAATTCTATCCTTGGGAGATCTCTTTTTTAATGAAAAGGTTTAAGTGTGTTTAAACCCTCACATACTCACATCCACACACTTACCTTTTTCTATGTTTTAGATAAAAATCCCAAACTTTAAATATATAATTACTTTCCACAATCCACACTTAGTTGCATTATTAATTCACATGTAGAAATATATCTACACATAATTCATTAGATAAAATACAAACAATGACCTAGAATTCATAATGCTTTCCAAAGGCATTAGCAATTATATAAAAATATGGAGTATGAAAGTTTGGATATGGTTGTAGAAAAAAATGTAAAGCCTCAAACTTAAGGTATCTAATAGACTACTCACTAAATATATCATTTATCTTGGCTAAGAGGGGAAATTGAGAAACCACTACATTTTCTATAAGGTCAACAATACCATTGCTTTTTTGAAGCAATACTTGTAACCAATACTTATTGCTTCCTCAACTATGCTCTTTATTATTAATAGTTTGATCTATTCTTGAGGCAGCCCTAAATTATGACAAGAGAGTCACTTTTGAGTTCCAAATGTTTGTAATCCATAGATTTCATAATTTCTATCCCTTCAAGGAATGCTAAATCCTTCACTTTATTATTAGGCTTGGGGCCAAGGAAAAAAGATCTACCTTTTATGAAGGAACCCATTGACACTTTTATGTCCCCCTTATTTACCCACTGATGATAATTGATCTCAGATATTTCTATGTGGGTCATGGTTTTCATTTTGTGCTTCAGCCAATTCCTCAAAGGTTAAAACCAAAAATTGGCTAAATCAAGTGAGTGGTCGGAGCTTCCATAGGAACTAGGAACCAATGGTTCTAGGTTCCCATGGAACCTTTGATAGGTTCATTTTGCCCCTTTAAGGCCCGACGAGTTAAGCAAAGATATTGGGCACACTCGGAAAGCCTCATGGCCAACCCCTGATGAAGACACACACACAAAGAATGTGTTGGGACCAAGACCCAATACACATGATTGGGGTAGTGGATAGCGAAGAAATAAAGGGTGGCACAACAAGAAGAGCTTGGCACAAATGTTGAGAAGTATTAAAGGCTCCATAGGAACTAGGAACCAATGGTTCCCAAATCTCATGGACCTCTCGATGTGAATACAAGAAAACCCAGGATGTTTTTTACAATGACTAAAACAAGTGAGAAAGGAAGGACACACAATAAATGAGAATTCAAAACCCCAACAACACCTCTTGTCGGGGTTTTGATATATTTAATGCTAAGCAACTAAGGAAAGGGTGAGAAGTATGTGTCAAGTGAATTGTCTGACCCTTGATGGATGGGAAGTTAGTATGACTAAGGAAAAAATGAAAGGTGTTCCATAAATAAAGGGGTAAAATTAAAATGGAAAGGTTGCACGCACAAATGAAAACCCTAAAATGTGTCATTTTTGCATCGACTTCCCCTTTGCATGCATTAGATGTCCTAGCAACTCCCACTTACAATCTCTTGATCTAGTGACTCTTCCACAACATCTTCAATACTCTCCCATGCATTGCAAGTCAAATACACGACACCATGCTTATGTGGCATCTTGCAGAGTGCTTTCTATCATCTCAAACACCTATGGTCATCCTCTGCAGCGAATTGTGCAAGGGATTTCATAGTTAATCGATTAAGCCATCAATTCTCAGTTATCCTCATATCATCAAGGATGTCCTCTCTATGCTTGTGGATCAAATTATGTTGCCATATGTCTATTTCTCATCATTATATATAGGAGATTAGGGTTGGGGTTTGCAACATCTATTTTGTTATGCTTTAATATAAAATAACTTTATGTATTCATTGTAAAGGATTCTTCCCTAGGTTTTCTCTGACAAAATTATGCATTTTGGCATCTTTGTAATTGTAAAAGTGGCATATGCTTATGTATTAATACAATTTACCATTTTACCTCCTTTTTTTGCTTGCACTCTGTGTGTCTTGTTACCGTTATGCATGTGTGAAGGTTTATTGTCTCTTCCGAGTTTGTATGTTGTGTTAATTTCCTGAAGTATTGATCATGAGTTATTTATACTCCTTTTGATGTCCTTTAGACCTAACCTCCATGCTTACTTCTCAGAATTGATAAAATATAGAGTTGTGTGAAGTCCTTCAATGAATTTCATTGATTCTCTCTGCAATATTGGGCAAGAAGAAACACCATTAATATAGATGCATCACCATCCCTATGTTTTTGCATTCCTCTTTCTCCCTTTGTTCCTCTACATGTTGTTAGTAGTAGGACTAGTTTAGAGTTAATTCAGTGCTAGGTTGAACCAAAACTATTGTATCTAGGTTAGAAAGGAATCTAGTCTTCTCCAGAGATTTGATGTCAACACCAAGGGTCCTACACCTGAAATCATTCCCATTGTGTCATAGCAATGTCAAACCTATCTTCAGTAGGGTGCAATTTCATGTGACAACATAACCTATAAGAAAACAAATGACCACCCCCACTCTCATGAGTTCCATATTACTTTTCTCAACCTCATCAAAATTAAGCTTTAAGAAACTAACCTTAGATAGTATCTAATGATCAATGAGACAATTTTTAATTTTATTCCTAACTACCCCATATGGGAGAATCTATATATATAGATATATAAAGTAATAGCTTTAATAATATTGCTATATTTATTTCCCCCATTCATGGGGTTCTTCGCAGCTGTTAAGATAAAAGGTTGGATACCTCTTGATATGGATTGGAATAAATTTAATTTTGACGGTGCATCTCAGGGAAACTAAGGTAGATCAGGTGTGGATGCGTGATGAGAGACCATAAGAAAAACATGGATAATGAAGTTGAATGTCAAGCATCTCTACTGGGATTAAATATTTGTAAGAAGTTGGAAAAGGATAAGATTCACTTGAAAGGCGATTCTCTAATGTTATAAATGCCATACGATGAAAGTCTACTCCCAATTGGAAACTTAATAAATTCATTCTTAGGATTTGGGAGATCCTTTCTAAATTTAGGGAATCTCTCACGTTTTTTTAAGATCAAATGACGTGGCGGATCGCATGGCCAACTGGGCTATCGAAATGAGGTGCCAAGAAATGTTCTTGGACACATCTAACACCACTGACAACACATTAAGGCTCTCAGCGTGTCTGAAGCAATTTCAATAATGTCACAGTAAGTTTCTGAGGAAATGTACTGCATTGGTACTATAAATGAGAAGGTTTCTCCCCATCCCCATTTCATTCCGTTGATGGATACCATGATATATGTCTAGTGACAAAACAAAGGTAAATGGCTTCTTGGGTGGGATAACTAAATTGAGGCTCAAAAAGGTATTCAAATCAAGGCCTCTAAAATGGTTTTAAGCAAGATGTACGTGAATTCCACACACAGGAACCGTGTAAATTCTGACATTGCATCAATGTTCTTGGGGGTACTGCTGGATGCCACAGAAGACAAGGATTGTGTGAAGATGTTGATGAGAAAAATGGCATGGTGGGTTGAAGTACTACCATTCATAATCCAAGCCACAGGAGTCCTGTGGATGATGGTCCAAGGAAAAATGGGGCATGGGGTTTCTCAAGGACTTTGATCCTTTGATTCTGAGGACAAGGTGCAAATACGGACCTCATATGTACTCTGTTGGGTAATACAATAGTAGTAATAGGGCCAATTTTGTATGTCCCCCACTGGCTTCTAGAGGGAAACTACAAGCTATGTATATTGTATATGAGCCATTTTGCCCTAAGGCTCTGATATTGTTGATAAGAATACTTTATATGGTCCTCTTGTGGAGATGCCACCGCTAAATTTTCTGGGTGTGGTTCTATATTGCCATTTTTACTGATAAAAAAATTACTACACTAGGAGAGAGGGGTCCATAGTGGAGCGGGTTCCACTAGTGGGGATAGAAGTAGTTTTGAGTGGGTCTCATAGTGGAGCATCTTAATATCCAATTGCTAAACACTTTTTATCCATAAAATACACAAACTGACAAATCATGTGATGCCACATTGGCGCACCAATAAAACATGACTTAGTGCACCACTATCGGTCTCACTTTTTTTTTTAGCCTGTTTTAATACCTTAACAAAAAGCATGCTGATGTGGCATCATATGTGATGATGTGACCCTAAAATTAAATTTTTTAAGCAGGTGAGTTGTCAAATAAACTGCTATACAAAATTCAGACTGATTTGAAATTCCATGTAGGATTTTGAGATTTTGAGAAACAAGAAATTAGGGTGCTCCACTATGGACCCCTCTCCCCTAACACTAGTTTATTTTTATATCATCCAATAACCTAGAGTACATTCGATAAGAACATTCAAATTACATTCATCCGCATGATAAGAACATTTGTTACTATATTTGTTACTTACATTAACATATATGGAATCTCTTCCATGCTTTCTTATTACTTTCAATCAAGTCAAAACTACCAAACAGAGACATATCAATTTCCATTGATAAACTATTGACCATATAACCAAGTTTTATGAAGTAATAGGTATATGCATTCAAAAAGATAAAGACAAACAATTGAATATTTACAAATATCAAAATTTCATATCCAAATTAGATTTGCATTTACATAGGCCTTGTTCATGAGTGATCTTATGATTGCATAAATAAACCACATTAACATACAATATTTTCATAAGATTGAATTTTTTTGTATCTTACAAATCGTTTTTAACCCTCTATCATAACACATTAGCATAATTTTTTTCTAAATGTATTAATTAATTAATTTCCACATTCATCTTAACACTTTATTTCAAAATCTAAGTTCCCTTTGGGTAGATACTTAATAAATAGCTTAAGGAATTTTTCTTAAAATAACTATTTTCTATTCTTAGAAAGGAATTGGTGGTTATTGGTGGGGATTTCAATACTATTGCTATTTTTAGGAGAAATTGGGAGGTGTGATCAATGCTTCTAGATCTCAACTTAATTTTGTTAATTTTATCACAAACTATTATTTATTAGATTTTCCCACCAATAATTGGAAGTTTAATTTGAATAATAGATGCTTATATTTTGGTAATATTTTTGAATTCTTGGATAGGTCTTGGTGTCTAACCTATAGTTTGAGGAAAAAATGAGTCTCTCTAGCAATATTCCTCCATTTATAGCCTTAGATCACTTCCCAATCTATCTTCACTTTTTTTGATGATAAGGATCTAGAGAAATTTCCATCTAAGTTTGAAGCAATGCAGTTTCATGATATAATTTTTTAGGACATCCTTAAAGTTGGTGGTCAACAACTTCTAAGGTCAAAGAATCAAGAATGTTTCAATTGAGTTCCAAGCTTAGATTCCTCAAATCTAGAATCACAGTTTGAAATAAGATGTCCTTCAAGAATATATTTGAAGAAAAATCTAGACTTGAAGGCGATCTTGTAAGTTTAAATAAATAAGAGATCAAATATTAAATGAATCAAGCATCATATCTTTGTGAAAAGGAGTTTTTGGATAATTTACATGAAATTTATGCTCATGAGAAGGTTTTTTGGAGGAAAAATTATAGTGAATTATGGTTATAGAAAGGGAATGGAAATTTTATTTTTCCATGTGTCAATAAAGGTAAGAAGGTTTCTAAATTATATCGCTTGTATCAAGTCCCAAGATAATCATAATCTTACTAAAATTTTAGATATCCAATTTGAAGCAATTTAGTTTTAAAGGATACGTTGAATGGTTCTTATAATAATGGGGAATATGTGAATCCTCCAATATTTAATAATATTCCTCATCTTATCTGGAAGGAATAAAATAAATCACTCTTAGACCCATTTTCATTGGAAGAAGTCTGAGATGTCATCTTTGCAATGTAGGGTGATAAGGCCCCTAGCCTTGATAGCTTCTTGACACTAGTTTTTAAAAAATACTGAGATTTTGTGGGTAAGGATGTTTTTATGGTGGTTAAAGAGATCCAAAGAAACAAAAAAATTATAAAATAATTATATTGCACTTATTCCAAAATCTACAAATCTAAATTCCTTTGTTGATTTTAAACCTATTGCTATGTGCAATACCATCTACAAGATCATTACAAAGGATATTACTAAAAAAATAAGTATTTTTATTCCTAACATCATTTATTTCAAGTAGTAGCCTTATTCTAGGTAGAGAAATCTTAGAAGGTATTCTCATTGTGCATGAGGTCAATCACATCGTTAAGAAGTATGAAATTCAAGCTATGGATACAAGGCTTGACATGGTGAAGGCCTATGATAAAGTTAATTGGAAATTTATTTTAAAGGTGTAATTTGGATTTGATAAATAATGATGCAAATGGATCCACCTATATCTCAAGTGTTATATGTTTTATTTTGTTAAATGAAATTCTAATGGATTATTTCTAGTCTTCATATAGTCTTAGATAAGGAAATCCAATGTCTCCCTTTTTGTTTATCATTATGATTGAGGCTTTATGTAGGTATACATTAGCACAATAGTCTAATGGTTTTTGGAGAGAGGTATTAAGGTTACTGAGAATGCTTATCTTATTACTACGTCTCTTTTTGCTAATGAAACTATTTTTTTGTCACTCTACTTTCTCTGAAGCAAAGATAATAACTAAAGCATTAAATGATTATTTATTGGCCTTAGGACGAGCCATTAACCAAGATAAATCTCTTGTTTTATTTTTCAATATCTTTGTAATTATCTAAGGAAGAATTTTGATTTTTTTGGGTTGTAAGAAATTTCTCTTCCAACTCATTATCTTGGGATCTCTCTATTTTCAAGCACCAAAAAGACTAAATTCATGAATCATACCGTCTTCACTATTAAGAATAAGTTGTCTTCTTGGAAAGGAAAATTAATTTCTTTGGAAAATAGTATCTTTTTAATAAAAGCAATTTTGTTTGCAGTGCTAATTTATATAATGTCTATTATGCCTCTTATATCTGTTAGTGTAATTAAATTAATTATTACACTAGCATAAGTTAACTTAGGTCATATATCATTTAGTCCTAGGTTGCATTTTAATAAATCATTTAATAATGGGGTAATGTCCCCTTCCTTGTTTGTAGGGATAAGATTCCTTCTAGAAGATGAGTTGTCCTTCTAGAACTTATCTCAACATTTAATAATTTCCTAGATAGGGTTCACATGTTGTTAGATCATGACACATGGCAACATCTCATCCATCTTAGGTTTTCTCTTTTGCCTATATAATCAAGAAACTTTTTCATTTGTATCATATCAATCAAATATCAATCTATGATCTAATGTTGTAGATCAATAGTAATCTCTCTTTGCAGCCCTTAGTTGCAACACTTTCTGTGTGGTGTAATTTCTCTTGGAAAGATCCTTTGAAGTGTGTGCAGCTTCATTGGATGATTCAGCATCCTTCATTTCAACATGATATCAAATCATGTTGAATTCTAACATGATATCAGAGCCATTCCACTGAGAGTTCATCACATGATCAAGAAAGTTGGGCTGGAGAGATTCTTGTAGGCTTGAAGGTTTCCATTGAAGGCTAATTGATTCCACTCGAGGACCAAGCTAATTTATGAAGCAGATAGAGTCAGATTTGATCTCACCATTGTCTTCAGAAGGCCTCGAAACCCAAGGATCGCCTGTCCAATCATCAAAATCGGATACATCAACCCGGGAGCCATTAGAGGTATTTGGGTTTGCAAAATCAACCATACTATCCGTACAATTTGCAGTAAAAAAATCACCCTAGTCAATTGTCCTCTAAGGCAAAAAAAAAATTAGTAGCAGGCACTTTTTTTTTAAAAAAAATCAGGGCTTATTTACATTATTTTGGAAAAAAAAATATCTTTCGGGCTTTTGTATAGTTTGCATAAAAATATTTTTTGGGCGACTACTATTTTATTCTCTCATCGGCATATTGGGGGTTTCATTTTTTAAATCATTGGCATCAATTTATTTTCGATCGGCATAAATATTTTTGGGATTTTATTTTGTTAAATCTCCATACTCAATCAGCATTTTATAGCTTTTTTATTTTTTTAATTGCACATATATGCAATATTAAAAAATCAAATCAAATCAAACTATTATTTTTTTGTCGACCCTTTCAAATCTTCTCTGCAGAATATATTGTCAACTGCATTTACGTTTCAACAAGGGAAAGTACAGAGGACACGTCACCCCGCCGGTTTACATCTTTTGTCGGCCTGTCACATCAATGGTCACATCACCATCGCCGATTGCATCCACTGTCCGAACATCGGTGTCATTGACCGGTTTCTCCCGCCAATGCCTGCGCCCTATTCTCCAGCCGACGTCTTCAATCACGGGTTGTTTGTCACCGTCGGTGACCGGAGGTTTTGATCCACTAGTAGTACCACCTAGCTCATCCGCTCCGCCCAACAGCTTCGCCCCACCGCCTTCCTATTTGGAGGCCCTTTTTTTTGCCTAAGCCCGCATCACAGTCATATTAACGATCGATTCCTAGTGCCCAGGGGGCTTTTTTTTTACCCTCGTTAGCCTACAGAGTGCCTAATCTAGGCATTTTTTTCATTTTATCATAACTTTTCACCAGGGTATCAAAAATTGGCAAACTAGATACCGTCGAAAAGGTAATTCCGACAAATTTCTGGTGGTGACATCAGTTCTACAAAAAATTTCTTGCAAAAAATTCTACAGCCAATTGAATCCAAAACCCTAAGTTGGACATAAAGGGTCGTATCTTCACAACCATTCATTGGATTTCAGTGATTCTAGCAGCATCAAGAAGTTGATTCAGAGATTTTTTCATCAGTCCAGACCCCTTGATTAGTTTCAACTCCAGGTACTCTTGCATTGATTTTTTTTTTAGTTTGGTGCATTTGTTCAGTAACCTGGACATCCTGAAGCTTGGGAAAAGAATTTTTGATCTGGGTAGCATCACTTTAGTTGCACATCATCCTTGGAAGTCTTTATTTTTTGTTGAAGGTCAGTGTCTTTGTTTTTTGTGGAGAAATTTCATTATGGGGCTTGCATATACTCCTTTGGTTATGTTGCACAAGGGTAACTATCAACAATGGAGGGATGGGATCATCCACCATCTCCAATCACTTGATTTATTGCCACATCCGTTTGGTATAGTTCCTCATCCGAGTGAAGGTATTCATGAATTTGCTTGGAGTTACAGCAGATACATTGTTTTGGAGATCATTGCTATGCAAGTTGATTGTGATGTTTTGAGTTCTATTGATCATTGTGATCGTCCTCACATCCTTTGGACTAAGCTTTGGGATATCTATGGAGATTCTGACACTCCACCCTTCCTCGATGGTCATGATTCAGAATGTCATTCTTCAGATCAAGTACCTAATAATGATATTGTTGTGCAGGAGGTTGATTGCCTTGAATCTTCTGAAGAGGTTGACAAGGTTCCCTCAAATGCTTCTTCTCTATCAGAGATAGTTGGTATCCCTTCACAATCAGTGATTCCTTGTCCATATTCATTGATTGAGGCTTCCATCATCATCGCTCATCAGGAAACCTTCAGTTTTCCAGACTTGAATCACATGATGGCTTCATTTCAGGTGTCACTAACTTGGCTACTTCCATAGGTTTGGAGGACATTCTTGAGGCGATATCACTCCTCTATTCGGATCCTACTTTAGAGAGTTTTCTTGAGTCTCCTCATCTCTTTGTCTCAACGTTGATTGGGAATCTAGAGACTATCTTGGAGGCACTTGGTCTCTCTTCAGAGATTTCATGTTTGAGACTTCTTCCCTATCATTCCATTCAGGATTTGAGGTTTCTTCAGCATCTACCATTGGATTTGCTTCAGACTTCTTTCAATGGTTTTGAGGATACTTCATTCAGGGGGGGCAATCAAGTCTCCATCATATTCATCACATCTCAGTCTTTGGATATTGTTCAACATTAGTTTCCACATCGTCTTGATTTGTCACCCTCTTCATTGATTGTGACATCTTCTTCTTCAGGCAAGGAGACATTTGAGCAGAGTTCAGAGACATCGTCATCAGCTTCCATCCTTCCTTCCTTCAATTCCTATCTAGAATGGGAAGCATCTTTGCACTTGCACTTGGTTTTGTTTCTTCTGAAAGGGAGACAATTTGTTTGTCGACATTGGATCTTGTTTTGTCTTCAGACACTTACCATTTTTGCAGGTGATCACATCTTTTGGGGGGGCTATATATTCTCTCTCTTTCCCTCAGATGGGGGGGATAATGTATTATATCCATGTGACAGATGGTGTCCTTGGGGGGTATTTGGGAGCCCTCCATCCTTCCCATCCTATCTCACATTTTTTTCTTTTTCATCTCCTTTTTGGAGAGGGGTTTTGTTCCCACTAGGTTTTCCCCTTTTCTCTAGTTGTGGGATATTTTCTACATCTTTATCATGTACATGGGTACCTAACATGTCCTCGTAGCTAGGACGCATCATCATTATCATCTCTGCATAATCATTACATTTTCCTCCCTAAGTTGAACTTATGGGGGGTGTTAGTGTAATTAAATTAATTATTACACTAGCATAAGTTAACTTAGGTCATATATCATTTATTCCTAGGTTGCATTTTAATAAATCATTTAATAATGGGGTAATGTCCCCTTCCTTGTTTGTAGGGATAAGATTCCTTCTAGAAGATGAGTTGTCCTTCTAGAACTTATCTCAACATTTCATAATTTCCTAGATAGGGTTCACATGTTGTTAGATCATGAAACATGGAAACATCTCATGCATCTTAGGTTTTCTCTTTTGCCTATATAATCAGGCAACTTGTTCATTTGTATCATATCAATCAAATATCAATCTATGATCTAATGTTGTAGATCAATAGTAATCTCTCTTTGCATCCCTTAGTTACAACACTTTATGTGTGGTGTAATTTCTCTTGGAAAGATCCTTTGAAGTGTGCACAGCTTCATTGGATGATTCAACATCCATCATTTCAACATGATATCAGAGCATGTTGAATTCTAACATGATATCAAAGCATGTTGAATTCTCAACACTATCCTCTATATCTAGCAACATTGATAGAATTTTGTGTTCCCTCTTGTGAAATAAAATTGTGGACACTTAAAATTGACACATTGTCGATTACCCAATTATCCAACCATTTCTTCCAAAATTGATTGAATAAATCCATATTTATCTAATTAATTATCCCATTTTTATTCCCTTACTAGTTAAATAATATTTTATAATTTAATTAGTAAAGTCACTATTCATTAAGTTATTCTATTTCTAACCTAAAATAACTCAACTGCCCAATCATGTAAAACTAATAAGGTTCACTCCCATTGTGCTAGGAGATAGTCACATTGACCAAAAATACTGACACAAGACACTTGGGAGAAGGGTATACACTCACACCAATCACAGAGTAAACATTATAGCACCCATCATATAAGAAAAGCAAGGACAATTGATGAATCATCACATAATGGTCCAAATCACATAACCCATTGGCATGAACAAAATGATATAAAATTAATCATATTGTGCACATTCACCAATGGAGTAAATCATCAAAATCACAATACTAAAAGGACTAAGTCCTAGGATCAACACAATCATTGAACTCAAAATGTGGCATGAAAACTAATGCATAGATTCAAACCTTTTCCAAATTTCATGATGTGTTTCTACATCTATTATCACATTTCATTAAGTACCATATTTTCAAAACATTCAAAAACATTCATTAACATGAAAACCATTCTAATTTTATCAATATATTCACAAACCAACAAAAAGGAAATTCCCAAAAATTCCATTGAAATTTCACCAAAAAATAAAGCTTCAAAAATTAAAAATCTAAAGATACCCTTTGGTGGAAAAAATGCCCAACACCCCTTTCAAGATATAGAATATACATTTTACAAAAACCTCAAAAATTTGGACATCATAACCTCGTATTTTGGAAAATATAACAATTTAAATAAAATAACAAATCTATCAAGCTAAATTACAAAATAACAAGGGTTGGGAGGATTCTACACTCCCCTAAACCCATTCCTATAAACAAACTTGAAAGAAATAGCTCAAATTAATTAAAACAAGAAAATTACCTCAAATTCCTTGAAAACTTGAAATGTGAACCACATCAAACATGTCAAATAATAGCTCGCAAGAACCAACACACACAATACTCTATTGATTCCTATCTTGGAATGAATCTGACCTTGTTGAATCTTGCCTCCAAATGTTCACCCAACGAACAAATTACCAAACTACTCCAAAGAGGGTTTTTCTCTCCTCAATTTCTTCCCAAAAAAAACATATATATATATATAAATGAAATGCTTTTTTCCTTATTTACCCTTTTCCAAAACCCAATATAAAACTAATAAATTCATATTTTATATTTCTTAATTTAATTCCCTCAAATTTCCCCCAAGTTCAATTGATTACATTAATCCATTTATGATTATCATTCAGCATTGAAATTAACAATAAAATCTATTTAAGCATAAAAATTAAATTAAATTTGTGGAAATAAAAGGTCAATAGAACAACACACACACTTTCAATGGACTTCTAAAATAAGGGTACAACATCTGAAATCATGCCAAAGATGATATACAATCAACATAGGTAGGATAATAGAATGTTGTCCTATAATCGCATATGACAAGTACTTGGTTAACAATTTTGGCCAATGTGACATCTGTTGTAAGTATGAAGGTGTTGTCATTGATGTCAACTAGCTTGTGTTGTCATCGATGTCAGTTGTGTAGTGGTTGAGAGAGATTTTTTCTTTGATTAGTTGCATTATGTTGTCATCGATTAAGTTACTGATGTTAACCTCTAGTGTTGCTTTGATAAGCTTCTAGTTATGGCTATGGCAGAGCTAAATATGTCAAGGATATTGAGAAAATTGATAAAAAAAAAAGAGGAAACGGGGTGTTGCAGAGGTATCTGGTTTGTAGAGGTGTTTTGGTTTTGCTCCACATTTCTTTTGGGTTGAAGATTTTCTTGTGTGGTTTGGATATGTTGGTTAGAGGAGTTCAGTGTTTATATATCTAGAATTTGGGCTTTTGGATTGATGTGCAAAATAAGTTATGTTCACTAGTGTGTGAATTGGTTTTGTAGTGTTGCTTACAGAGGTGTCTAGGAGAAATGTTCTTGCTCTGCATTTCTCTGTAGTTGTTCTTCAAGTCTTGTGATTCTGAAGGTATGTTGATAGTGTTGATCTCCTATCTAGGTCAAGAGGATTCATGGTTTGGCGCTTTAGAAGATGGATTTTAGAGTTAAAGTGTTTGGTAGTGTAGTTTGAGTGTACTAGGCATGTACATTTTGAAGGTGCGAGTCATTGCAAAGGAGTTTGATGGATTTTAGGATGTTATAGGAATATTCTAGATCATGATGAAGCATGGTGTGTGGTTTGCAAGTCATCCTTGGATTTGAGGAAGTGTGTAATTCAAAGTTTAATGGTGTTTGCACAGGTAATGATTGACCTGGTGTTTGCACTACATTTGAAGATGTTTAAGTATTAATGGAGGCATAGCGTGGTGTGTGAATGTTGATTTGGGTCCTAATTAAGTTTTGTATTGGTCCACTTTCATTCCTATCCATCGCGAGAATGCTTAGTGTCGACCTATTTTGGAATTTGTAAAGTGTAAGGAGTGTGTAGCCAACTTAAAGTTGCTTTTCAAGTTGTGGACGGTATAAGTATGAGTTGAATTAATGAAGGAGGTGAAGATAGATGCAAGATAGATGTGTGTGTGAAGTATATGA
Source organism: Sequoia sempervirens (assembly GCA_007258455.2). Lineage (NCBI taxonomy): Eukaryota > Viridiplantae > Streptophyta > Pinopsida > Cupressales > Cupressaceae > Sequoia > Sequoia sempervirens. Next base: position 272,310,846 of record VDFB02105785.1, on the reverse strand, counting down.
TGCAAGTGATGCGAAATTGAGTAGAGAAATGCAAAATTTCAAGTGTTGGATTAACCGATGTAGTGAGAAAAAGGTGTCTACAATCATTCAAACAAACTACAAAGGTGTTGGAGCTATTGTGGTGGATTCTCTGTTGCATTGAGATCATGTTCTTTGTGTAACATTTCTTCTCTATCTTCTTTTCATTCCAGTAGTGAGCTTGGGTTGTGAGCCTTTCTGGACAATGTGTCCTATTCCAGAAGTGAACCTTTTGTATCCGTTTTGGAATTACTTATATTGTGAGCTAATCCTCACTGTGGTTTTTCCCTCCTAGGGTCTTCCATGTAAATCTAGTGTTCTCTTGTGTATGGTTTTATTGTTTTAGTTTCTATTATCTACATTTCATGTTTAAACATTATGAAAAATTAAGGGTTTAATGAATGCATGTGGATCTGATTACTATTGAGGGTTTTGATGTTTTAATTTGATACAACTAATTCACCCCCCTCTTATTTTTCTTGTTCATTCAACAACATCTCCTTATAACCACCGTCAGGGTATACTCAAACCTGTGGAGCTAGGTGGAGAAATACCTAGTAATTATAACCACTTGCACACATCAAGCATACTTGCTCCATATATAAATAGCTAAAGCATTGCATAAATAAACCATAGTGTACAACATCATATCCATAATATCATTACATTTAAATGATATATTTCATGATATCATTTAATCACATCTATATTAATACATGCATTCACAAACCGAAACATACTAATAAGCACTTGGGAAAACCCACATCATACATGCATCCTAAGAACACCTCCAAAATGAAATACATCCATCCCCTTTCCAAGGACCCGGCAATACAACACACATACACACACACTTCCATGCCATTTACATCATGCAAATCAATAAAATATCCATAGAGGAAACAAAAAATCAAGACATAGAAAAGTAATACCAATGCATAATCATCTAACATCTCAACATAAACAAAATACAATGCTCCCACTAACATCACATGCTAGGAATAGGTAGGCACTACAACAACTCTCCTTTTGTAGAATAGGCTTCATGCCTCTAGAATGAATAAATATTATCATTTTTGCCTCTTATCACTTCTCACACTCTGTGTTAATGTGTTTACCTTTATGTTTGAAGGACATTTTGTTATTTGTTATGTTTTTATGTTGTGTTAAACCTATTTGTAGGGGATGAATTTGGATGTTTCTCTTCCCTTTTAACACTTGTCAAGCCTTAACCTCCATACACACCTCTAGAAGCTAATAGGATAGAGACCTGTGTGAGTTCATATGACATTTTATTCATTTCCCTTTTCTGTAGTGGGTAGGAAGAATCTTGTTTTATGTCATGTCCTCTTTTCTTAAAATAACATTTACTATTTTTAGTTTCCTAAAATAGCAAGTCAGGTCCTACGGATGAATTGAGAAAGTTGATTTTTCAAAATCAATTAATTAAATTATCCTTGGTGTTAAATTAATAAATATTCCTGAAATGATATTGGGGTTCAAGTTGGGCATGGATTTTTGGAAAAAAAGCAAATGACTTGCGATTTGGCTTTTTTTAGTAATGAGAGTTAACGATTGATATTTGGTAGTTTGGAGTGCAGTGTTTAATGGTGATTCTATTATTGGCATCGAGAGTTACAATATTTCAAATTCAAGTTTCCCTCCTTTGGGCATGGTATTTGGGTGCCCAAATTGGTGCTGGAAAGGGAATTGAATATAATGTAATTTATCTCTCAAACTTTTCTTCAGAGGTTGGTAAATCAAGGGGATTGAGGCTTAGAGATAGTGGTTTTGAGGGTCTCTAGGAGAAATTTCATCCAAATATTTCCATTGTTCTTAAAGCTTTCCATTTTATTTTTATTCTAGTTTATTTGTAGGTGTTTCAGTGTAGTTTGGTGTGATTATTTTAGACTATGGGTTACAAATTGTAAATGTTGTTGTTATCAATATATTTTTTGTTATTTAAGTATCTTATTATGTAATTTTCTTTACTTGAGTTGGGGTGTGAAGTTTGCTGAGTCTGTGCGGAGTTTGCTTCAGTTTCAAAGTGTGTTGTGGCTTTCAGTTAGAGATTTCTTTATGTAATTTTCTATAGATTTTCATGGCTGTTATTTGATGTATTTAATAGAAATAATGATTTAATTCCATGTGGAAATCTATAATAAAACATTTTTCTTTAGTTGCACAATACCTGATTTCTAGATTGATGGATTTTGGTGTATTTTAGCTCCAAAATTGAGTTTCCTTTTATGTAACTTTGAAACAGATGTATATTGATGTTCTTTGTTGTTAAACTAGAAAAAATATAATTCAAAAATCATAATGAAATCTATAGCAAGTCATTCTATTCCAGTTACATATTATTCAAATCAAATTTGGAGTATTTTGATGAATATTTAAACATACCTAATTTGCTCTATTTTAAGATTTTGGTAGAAATAAAAGATAAATAGATTTGAGTTTGATTTTTCATGAGGAATATTACATTTTAATCTATGTGCATCACCACCCTTTCCTTTTATGCATTACTTCTCATCCTTTTCCCTAGAGAATCATTAAAATATGATTTAGTTAAAGGTTTGTGCAGTGTTGGGTTGGTCCAACATTGCTACACTTAGGTTAGAAAGGAACCAACCTTCTCTAGATATATGATCTCATTTGCAAGGTCACACACCTTGATACCATTCCCATGTTTCATTATAATGATGAACAACAGGTTCAAAAGGGTGTAATTCTAATTGAAAGTAATTTTTGGCATGCCAGGTGGGCCCACGTTCATGAGATTTACATCACCCATTGAAGGATTTTGGTGTTTTCTTCATAACTTCTTTCCTCTCAAGATAGTTATATGACACTATGATGACTATAGAAAAATCTACTAGTTCAAGCAATTCAAGTTTTTCCCACTAGCCATGACACCAATTTTTGGCATGCCCAAAGGGACCAAGCTCGTGAGATTTACATCACCCAAAAAAGGATTTTGGTGTGTTCTTCAATACATCTTGCCTCTTAGGGAAGTTATTTGACACCATGATGACTCTATAGAAAAACCTATTGGTTCAAGCAATCTAATTTTTCCCTACTAGCCATGACAATAGTTTTTGGCATGCTTGATGGGATAGGTTTAATGAGCCTTAATTCATTCTGCTAAGAATATTGGTGTGTTTCTCAATACTTGCAGTCATTGAATATCATACAAGCACTTGGTGAATCTACAAGAAATTTTTGGTGACTTGTTATGCCTTACATAACCACCCCATTTTATTCTAGAACAAAATGGGTCCCCCCTTCTCTTTTGGTTTCTTTGCCTTTGTTATTTGCTTTGCTTTTGGGAGTTCTTTTGTTTCTCGATGTTTTATCTTTTTGTTTTGTCTAGTTTAATTTTGGTTTTGTCTTAGCCTAAGTTGGTTCCCTTCTTGTTAAGTATTCAATGAAATAATCATAAGCAGTATCGTATCCTATTATGGCATATTTTTTGTTCTCCTAAGGTCTAATGAGGACTCTATTTTGCAGGATCAAATCGCGCACATGATGATATTTGCCAAGGGGGCTTAGTTGGAATGAATTCCTCAGTCCATTTGGTCATAATTTTCCTTTAAGAAGAGATTTGGCAAGACCTTGTTGATGTCTTGCTGACTACCAGTGCATTATGTCAATATGTGTCTGTGTTGCCTATCAGCAAGACCCCATAGATGTCACAGCGATCATAAATCATATGCAGGCATCTATCGGCAAGATATCATTCATCGTCCTGGCAACTAGGAGTTTCCTATCGGCATAAAAGCTTGTCTTCGGGGAAAAGTCTTGGTGAAATCTCCATGTCTCGCCAACCAGCGACTAAAGAAAATGCATTGGCTGGAGGTTTTCTCTTCGCCAAGAAGTCTTGTCGAAGGCTTCATGTCTCATTGACCACCGAGAAAGATATGCCTTTCAGTGAGAGGCCTTTGCAGTGGGGAGATGTCTCGGCGAAGTCTTCGGGTCTCACTGACAAGGCACCAGGTGGGAATCATTCGATATGAGGCCCTATAGTCTTGCTGACCCAGAATGTCCCATCGATAAGAAAATACATTGGGGAGAGAATAGGATTATCACAGTGACAAAGGATGTGCTTATGGAGATCCCTCGGTGAAGCATAATGTATCTATAGGACGTCTCTCCGACAGGGGAGTGTTATGGTGATGCGAAGGAAAGCATATCGGTATGACCCCTAGCCGATAAGCATGGGTCTCACCGAAGGGAGTTGCATTCGGCGAAGGATAAAACCTTCGGCATAATGTCTGGCCGAAGAGGTGAGGTCACAGCGACAAAAGCGGCATTAGCGTAGTGATCTGGGATCGCTATGAGGTCTCAGCGACCAAGCGATTTCTTCTCAAAATGGTAGGAGATCGCCAAAAGATAACGCTCTCAGCAAGAAGTCTCGCCGACATGAGGAGGTCACGCCGAAAAGGCCAAACTCAGGGAGACTCTGAACGAATGGAACGGGTTCGGTAAGATGTCTTGCCAACCCGATGATGTCTCCCTGACATAAAGAAATGGGCCCACCGACAGAAGAAGGACTTCACCATATGGTCTTGCCGATACAGAACGAGCTCGATGAAAGATCCTAAGCTCGGCATGGTGTTCTACTGACCCAATAGGGTCTTCCCAATGCAAAGTGGACTCGGTAAGAAGGAAAGATGTGTGCCAAGAGGTCTAGCTGATAGTAAGGAGTTTGGCCAAAACAGAAGGAGCCCGGAAAGAAAGAAAGAGATTGATAGGAGGTCTCCCCGACCACAGAAAGTCTTTCCGAACGGGAAAAAGAGCTTGAGCCCAGAGAAGAAGAAAGAGCTCGAGGGAGGAAAAAGAAGACTTCGCTATGAGGTCACAGAGACAAGTGATAGTCTCCCTGACATGAAAAGGTGATCACTGAAGAATCCTGAGGTTCGCTATGATGTCCCATTGACTAGCGACTATCTTGCCGATCGCTTTGGTGGGCTCGATATGACTTCTGTAGCTCACCGAAATGTCTTGCCGACTGTCTAATGTCATGTCAATGGTTGATAAAAGTGATAATCGCATCGGCGAGACACGATGAGTGTCTCACCGACATGCGATACTATTCGGACCACTTTTGACCGCCTGATGAAGCTCGTGTGGCGTATGTCCAACCAATCGGAGGAAGCCAAAGGAGTGATTCATTGGTCCCTTTGACCGATTGAATGTTCCTGGGAAAGAAGGCTAATAGAATGCAAACCATATGGACTCTTTTTGAGAACAACTGACGATGGACCGGCTCAGGAGAAATGCAAAGATCTACAGGGAGGCCCAATGGTGCTTCCAGAAGTGGTCAACAGATAGAAAGGTCCAGAACATGAAGAAAGGCTGAAGAAAAATGAAGGATCTGTGACTCATAGGGACATCTATGGAGACCACTGGAAATGGCAGATTAGTATTAATGGAGATATTCTAAGCATTCAAGGCAACTCCAATAGAGTTCAAAGGTGGACATGAAGACAGAAGAGTTAATGCTACAGCAACAAAAGACTTACAGATCTTTCCCAGAAATCTTTCATCAGCATGGACAATGAGGATTCACATTGAATGCATAACTAACTCTTCTCAGAAAGATCTGAGAACTGACCCTCCTGAGAGCAGATATTTTGTAAACCCTAATGCAGGGGGACAACGCATTCTTTTTTATGCATTATGTATATAAGTCATTTTGGCCTCTTTGTAAAGGTTAGAACTTCTAGGGTAGAATTAAGGACTTTTAGACCTGGTAGAGTTAGAAAGGGGTAGAGTAGAACTGGTAGTTAGGAGTTAGATTCAGTAGAAGACTAATGTATATTTCAGTTTTCTTAGTGTAAATGGAAACAATTTAGAGCCGCAGATTTTCTGTACACTAGTGATTGTGCTAGATTTGTAAATGTTGCTTATCTGTCTCATTGATAGTAGAAGCAACCAGATCTTAATCTACTTCATGTTGTGTTCCAGAATGGTGTTTGTCTTGAATTAATCATCTGATTTAAGAAGCTTTCAAGGAATGAAGTTTGGTATTTTATATTTTGTTTAAATGGTAACTTGCAATCTGCTGTTGAAATCAGCACTGTGAATGAATGAAACTGTGTGTTAGTCACAAGCTAAGTTTGTTCTACAGTTTTAGTTAGGGATTCCTTGGAAGGTGACAGGTTTGGTTAATTCATATGAAGTGTCATTATTTTCTGTCTCAAAGCCCTAATCCATCTTTTTCTATTTATTTAAAACCCCAGTTAGAGTGGGTTTGAATTTATGTTTAACCCAAAACAATCCAGAAGCTCACACCAGCAGGCCCCTTGAATATTACTATTGCATTGACCACTGAGTAACATCAGCACAGTTGAGAACCAACTATAAAGACCTTGGGAGCTAAGATATCCAAGTGATCGTCTTTCTCTTTCAGGAGAAACAGAGTACCAATATTTTGTTTGCATGTTGTTGTGCCAAAAGGAACGTCAACATGACTTTGTTGGTATGTCCTAGTTTCTCTAGTTGAGTGGACCTTTTGCTCTTACTTTTTAGCATTATTAAGAAATTCTAGCTTCCCTTATGATTTAGTATGTCAAGATATTGTGGAAAATCACTTTCTCTCCTCCATTCCATGAAAATGAAAACTTTGGGCATCCCCACCAACAATATCAAGTTGAGAATGCTGTTGGTTTTACTTCAAACAACCCTACTATAACAAATTATTAGCATTTCCCAAGCACTTTCCTCCCACCCACCCCTACCCAATCTTATTGGAAACTTTAAATTCCTATCATGAACCCCAAGAGGCTTATTTAATTCCCAACCAACATGCTCATCATCCTATTCAACCTCATAACATGAAGAAGTTGGAGCATGTTAGCATCAAGGACATGATGTTGAACTTCCAAGAACAATTATGGGCTATTGATAG